>WSTI01007735.1:0-21986 GCA_019616915.1 Ceratobasidium sp. 423
AAGACTTGGCCTCACTTCGGCCGCACCACAAGCCTCAATTTATAATATTTGTACTCCCATTTATATTATACATGACTGTGCTTTGTATATGTCAGACTCCCAAAGAACATGAGGAAAATGAGACGTGCATATAGGATGCATCAGTTGGGCTTCGCACCAGCCAACCCTGCAAGCAGGACCAGAAGTATCTGTGTTATGCATGAACTACCAATGAAGAGAGTTTGAGAAGTTATGATAGAGCGAATCGAGGCTTACCGGGCAGACAAATATCTGCTTACGAGCAACAACCGTCCTCGAGCGTTGTTTGCCTCGAAACCGGTGACCAAAACCGTGAACTCGCAAGTCACAGCCACGTGATTTTCCGATCAGTACCTGTGACTACATCCGGGGGTAACCTGCTGATTTTCTGACCTAGCCCAGCGGAAGCACGATTGCGGCTCAACTTTTGGAGATAGAAAAAGAACGAAAATACATGTAATTGTAGAGATGTTACACTACACCTAGGTCGCATTTGAGCTATCGTTATAAAGAAAATGAACGAATGGTGCTAGTTGCCCTCAAAAAGGGTAACCTCTTGCTGACTCATAGTATATGTGTACCAGGACATGACCGCGGTCAAGTTTGATATGAAAGTATTTCAAATTGTTTCCAAGCGCTTAATTTTAACCACCTATCCTACTTGCTCTGCTGGCTTGACGAGTAGGGGAGCAAAATTGCTACGGTTCCTACCCTTCTTAAACTGGTCAAAAACCAGCTACCTTTTCCCCTATAGGATTTATTAAGGAAATCTTGATATAGTATTTTGGTAACGGAGTCGGCTGTAGCATCACGTGTGCAAACGGTTGACCGCGGTCTGACCATGTTAGTCCCCATGCCAAAGGGTCGGCGGATATTAAGGTTGACATATCAATCGCGGTGATCCAAGAAGGGTTTGAGATGGATGCGTCGGTCCTCAGTAATCGCAGAAATGGTGTTTGGAAGGTGGTATGTACTAGTGGTATAAACGGTACTAGCTAGAATATAGCCAACTATTAGACTTTTTGTCCGATTGATGGCAACTGGCAATGCCCGATGGGCGAATCCTTACTCCAATCGGCTAGCCCATGGTGGAGCTTGATAACCTACTTCAGCCTGCTATAGTCTACGTCACTCGATGAAAGTGCAGGCGCATAGGGTGAAACGAGTTCCCACCTAATATTAGTCTAACGCCTCAAGTAGTTGAATAGGCCAGAATTTCAAAAGCTGCTATCATCTGAGCCCAATGTAGCCAAGAATGTTGCCGAGTAATTTTCGATGATGCGCGCGAGACTTCAGACCTTTTCAAATATAATCACCATGCATCCACTTCCACCTACCGCTGACCTTTCTAGATCTACAAAGGCATCCGCTTTGGAGATCTAATTGAAGTTAGACCCCCCTTCCGGTTTAGTTGCTGGATTAGGCTCGTCACATACATTAGGTTAACCCGAACCCAAACGCCTGTGACTGAATGGAAGTCAGCTCGGAAATCCCCTCGATGCACGGTAATACAGAGGATCAAAGGGCAGCCTCATAGGACAAAGTGAGTGATATTAGGAAGACTTACACGGCTCCCATAATAGCGAGAAGACTTCCACGAGAAGGAGAGGGACATGCACGCTCAGCCAGATAAGTACAAGATTGGTGTATGCCGCGTAGTCCGGACTTTCTGGAAGCAAATCTCAAAAGTAACTTCAGTCGAGTGCTTCTGGTTGGATGTGGTATAATGTAACAAGCACAAGCGCAACAGCATCATGGAGAAAGAAGGTATTCTCAGCTCGTGGACGCAGTCGCCAAGTTGCCAGTAGACCCCCGAGTTTGTTCGTGTTTCTCCAGCCAGCTTGATATTGCTTCCCTCATCTGTCGATTGAACTGGCCACGCCAAAAGTGATCAGCACCCGGAATCATCTTGATCTCCGTAGTGCTGTCAGATGTGGTAGTCCCCGATACAGATGTGTTTCCAGCATGCTGGAGGTCGTTGGCCCATGACTCGTAGTTGTCGACGGCGGTGAATTGATCCTTGTCCCCGAATAGAACCAATACACGTGCCCGCGGATCATGAACAAGCTGAGACAATTGTTTCCTGTACGTCGAAGCATTGAAAAACGTAAGTAGAGGAAGAGGAGACAGCGGGTACGATAGAAGGACGTGATAGGTTTGTATTGGCTCAGAAAGAACGGGGTGGAGCGATGCAAGAAGAGACCCATGTGAATAGCCCTGTCATCAAAACTGGGGTTTTAGTGGACTCTTGTCATTCACCCCGAACCAGAAGCATACCACAATTGTCACGCAGTTAGTATTCTCAATTTTGCTTATGCACCACCGAGTCAATTCTTCGAGATCTGCTGCTTCCGATCTACCGGAGAATGATGCTCGCCCAGTGGAGTTACCCACCGAGCGAGCGTTTGGGATGAATACGTGCATGTTGAATACATTGTTGAGGGTCAAAGCAATGCTCTCGAGCACTCTTATGGTACCGACCACCAGTTAGTATGGTGAGTAGAGCACTCAAGCATTACTCACGGATCATCTTTACAGCCTCCCAACCACGACCAGGGGTGGCATAAAACGGCAACCCTCTGCGCTCCTGGTTTATTCGCCGGTGCCGTATAGACATCAACTTCAAGCGAGTGCCCTGCTGACAGGGGCACGACCACAGTCTCAGGTATGATATCAGAATCGAATTGGGCGCTCATAACGTAGATTGGGACTTTTGATATGGTTGCTGGTTCGGGGACGAATGAGCCAGATGAAGAGCATCAAACAGTATTTGATATGGCTTGGCATTGAGGTGTTCGGGGGGCGCGACAACGAATTACGCGCCGAAGCACATGCTCTTGATTGAAAAGTCCAGTTGTGTTCGAGCACCGATGCAGACTCGGGCGCAAACGGGGATAAAAACGAGGAGCGACCCTCGATTCCGTAACCTTCTACCTTACCCACAATCGTTTCAACTCACGGGATGTCCTACTTTCCCGTGCCTAATACAAGTTCTACCCCTCACCACCCGAGCAACAGCTCTGGAGTATATACCCCCCAACCGATGCCTTGTAATTCGAAAGAAGATATCGAGCTGAAGGATGTCAGCATGCCCCACGCTCATTATTCTGATCATTCGCACTCTACTCACGCATACGCCCCGGATCACAAAACCTCTGCGATTCATCTTGCCCACGAACACCATTCTAAACAAAATAGTACACGCGGATGGCTAAACGGGATCATTAAAAACATATGGCTGACTGGATTCATGCCTGTGGTCGCGTTCGCCTATATTGCGTTTTGTTACGCGGCTGCTACACGAATCGTCCCTGTACGCATCTGGAGGGTCGATGAGCCTGAAAACCACTTGTGTAAGTGTTTGTTCGACCTGTCGCTGTTATTCTCTTTTATTAACTAGGTTCGCCTAAGTTACGATCAAGGCCGGTGTAACTACAATTAACATCATAGTCATTACGCTCGCGCTATTACCTCTCAAGTCGCTTCTTGATGAGCTCAAAGTGAGTTGGCTCTATCAAGTCCCGCCAATAGTCCAACCCAAACACTCGACTCTTAGGGCGAGGAATTCTTCAGGATGCTTCGCGTTTCCCAGTCCGGAGTTCCGCTGAAAGCTGTTAACGATGTTTCAACCCCTTCGCACACATATGGAAGAGGGTTGCGGTCTATCCTTCAGAACCATGCTTCGAGTAAGTTATCTAGATCTGTCCCGATGGTTTCCTCAGTAGCTTACTCTTTGGCACGTAGAATACTATGCAGGGGCAGTTTTCACTGGGCTTGTGGCAACATTGATATCCTCGCTAGCTCCTGCGGCTCGTAAGTGTTGTCCGGTTCGGATTCAGAGGCAATTGACTCATACTCCAAAAAGTGTCGGTTGGTGTGATACTAGTTGACAAGGAATTAGCCGCTTTTCGTGTCGGATCTGTAGCCAGCGATAGTGTTGTCAAGTAAGTGGAACCACCGTTCTTTGTGTGTCATCTCCCTCATGGTAGTTTAGAATGTATCTCTCAGGAGTTCAGACCAACCAAAAGTTTGAGGTAAGAGCCACCGAAGCGGCTTCGATGGGGTGGGTTCAAGGAGTGCTCGGTCAGTCGGTTTTCAACTAGCATATAGTCGTCTAACGTCATGTAGGTGTGAGCATGTCTTTCCAGGCCACTTCTCTCAAATACGGCGTCCCTGTTCCACTCGACCTTAACACCACTGATCGGGCTCGTTATGTCACCGACGTGATGGTTATGGATCCCGTCTGCACTTGGACTATTCCAAACCCACCTGTTGTGCCACCTGCGAACGCGTCCAATTCCTCGGCTGAAGTGACTATCACATTGCCCGACTTTGGGGTTTCAGCTCAAGTGCTAGCGAGTCGGCTCGGTAAGCAGTGAAGACACTCCACTGGGATGTGTGAACTGATCAATCACACAGTATATGACAGTATAAGTAGCAAGATGTCGCTGATGGTGCTCGACGATGCGAGCTATTCTCCACTGGTTAACATCTCAACCGGCGATCCACCAATTACTGGTGTAATGGGTTGGCTCATGACTAGATGCAAATCGTGCAAGCCATCTTCGTTCGATTCTAATAACACGATCGACATGTCGGGAATTCCCACTCAGGAGTATCAAGGCACTGTGCTCGTCGGCAATGTGACGGAACCACAAACGACGGAATTCAGTATCCTCATGTGTGATCCCAGACTCACTGTCGAGACGAGAGAAGTGCGCTTGGATGGGACCGGAAAGATCACGGTAATGGAAGGCAGTGGTTTGACCCGGCAGGGTAATCTCCATCTAGCTCAAACTCGACTTTTAGTTGGAAAAGTGAGTGGCTTTGGTCGCCAGGTTGAAACTTGACTGATCACGATCCCAGGCTCTCACGAAATTCAGCAGTGATTCGGTACGCACTTATCCCTACTTTGTCAACACAAGCACCTATTGAATTCGTATCTAGGGTCCCGATACAATGTTCTCGGGTGTTGGAAAAGCAGCACAGCTTCAAATGTTCTTCGGCCCTGTCGAGAACTCAACCTTGACGCCCGTCTTGACACCACGGCCCATCGAAGAGCTCACGCAGGGATACATGGTAGCCCAACAAGCGGCTATGCGCTCCTATCTCTCGGGTCGAATGGCGTCGCGCTTTGTGCCCGGACGAATGCAGGAGATGAACCTGGTGTTCACAAGCTCTCTGCCACACGTCATTGCGTCAACAATTCTATTCATTTTGGCGGCTATTTTCATCAACATCTGCTACCTCAGATCAAACACAGAGCAGTTTACGTTGTTTTCGGTGGCTGCAGCACTGGCAAACTCGAATGTTGGTCGTGTATGCGAGGACGTCAAGTATGCGGATCGTGGACGGGGGGCATTGGCAGAAGATATTGCCTTGAAGTCACTCGAAGATAGAAAGGTACGCCTAGTCAATAATGGCGGCCCGGGGCATTCTTTGCATATGGAGTAATGTTATTTGTAAATACGCCCGTTTTGTGATGTCTTAATGTTCTGTCGCTGGGGTGACTGGGGTCATTGATGAACCGTGCTTCTGAAGAGTTTTCGCCGGAGAGCAGTCGGTCGGTGCCTATGGTTCGAAGTGCTTCCGAAGATTTATTTTTCCAAGCCTGACAACAGTATCTGATGCTTCTAGCTGGGGTAATTTCACTCAAATTTTACTCGGGCAAAAACCCCGTTTAATTCAACCTTGGTGTCTCTTAAAAACCTTGGGGGCGCAAACCATCGCTCCTCAACGAATCATGTTCCCGTCTCGAGCGTTGTCGCTTTCTTGCGCGTATCTGTTATTGGGATGCAGTGTGGACGCCGCCAAGAGCAAGTACTCGGTTCCACTGGTGACCGTACACTAGCCTAACACCGTTTTTCAGCCTGGGTGAGACTCCCAGTTCATGCTCCCTCACGACTCATAGATGGGGTGCCACACATACCCGGGGCAGATGTTGCGTTGGGCACTCCGCCTCAAAATACATCGTTTGCCCTCAACGTTATGTCTCAGGTTCAATTCGCCCTTACACCGGATTGCATCTATTGTCCGACCGAGGGGATGTATGATACGAGCGCATCGTCCTCCATAGTTAAAGACGTGAGTGGTTTTATCAATTCCAGTGAAGGACCTATAATCGTGTTTTTTGCGAAATTTAGCCCAGTCTCGGAACCTTTGGCGATGGTACATTTGGCGGGACCCGTGGTTATGAGTCGATTACACTGGGTGGCTTGTTGCAAGATAGCCACTCGCTAATGGGTCAGTCCACATTATGTTTCAGTCTCAGGACATTACTCAAACAGACGTACAGCATTCATTGACCAGATGTCCCCCAAATTTCAACTTCGCTTCGCAGGAGGTAAGTTTGTCACCAGAAACGGGGGCTATATGCCGAGGCTTACCTCGTTCAGGTCACATGGGTTTATTTGTGCCCCAGTCAAATGAGACCCGACGCAAGCAGAACGTTATATATCGTATGAACGAACAAGGCCAACTACTTAACCCTGTCTGGGGGCTCCGTATGGGCGGTGAAAGCCCCCAACTAACTATCGGCGCGCTCGACCCCGAGGACTATGAAGGGGAAATTAACTGGGTGCCGCTCGTAAACGATTCGTCTAAGATACAAATCGACGCCCTGAAAGGGTACAACGGCAATGCATTCCCTCTTCCATCCCCTCTCACTGCGTGGGTCGACAGTCGTGAGTCATCAGTCTAAGCAGGATCGTATTGTACTGAGTTCTGGCTAGTCAGCAAGAACATCTATATACCGGACCTCGCAATGTTCTACATGAATGAATCCCTCATTGGGCCAAACCAATTTCTGAACATCAACCCTCCGAACAATGAAACCTTTGGCATGCGGTGCAATGGCACAGAGTCTCCCTCAATTGCGTTCTCCGTCGAAATCAATGGTAAGTCTAATTAGAAGAATGCTGCGGTTATCAGACTAATCTATTTGATGTTAAGGTGTTGATTACCCTGTCAATCAGACGGATCTAACTCATCCTAGTAGTCTCATATCAGCCTCCGGTTACTGTAATGTTGGCGTCATGAAGTCATCGGATACGGACTATACACTTGGGGTTACATTCTTGAGAAGCGTCTATCTGTAAGTGAAACAATTATCATTGGCATACCATATGTTTGACGGACGTTGTAAATAGCGCATACAGATTCCCCACCGACAACTGTCCCGGATACTATGGTTTTGCAAGACGCAAGGACGGTCCCACTCCTACATCAACGCAGAAACCCAGGACTACGCCCACAGACGCTGCAACCTGCCTTTCGTTTGTCACCCCTAGCTCTACTCCCAGTCCTACTATTGCAATAAGCAATGAGCTCAAGCCCTCCGGAGCTAGCGAAGAAACCTACGTAGTGCATGGGCGACCAGACGACCAATGGGTCGCGCTGCGAGGAGTAAAGGACTTGCCACCGCTAAAAGTATCTGGAGGGATTTATACCCTTGGAGGGTGATGGCGCCACATCTTGTCGGGGTCGTTCAGTACTTGTAAATTAGCTTATTAGTATGTCCAGTTGTGATTGCTCTACATCCTATTGCATAATTGTAAATGACGCACCGTGAGACCGACGCGTTGACGAAATGCTGTCACCTATTCACATGACTGCTGACTAAAGCCGGTTATTGCGCTGCTAACATGCAGCCGATCCGGAACATCTCGTCTCTGCATTTGAATGTGGGCCAATGCCAGCGGCCATAAGAACGCTCTGCATCCGACACCTTTGTCGCTCTAGACCTCGGCTTTTTCTACCATGGCTCAACAAGAACAACTCACGCCTTTTGGTCATGCCCTCGCGGGAGCACTGGGGGGCGTTTTCAGCAATGCGTGAGTGTGAATCCAGCAGCCCAGTTTTGACACCGTTTCTGACACGTCGCCTAGCGTGGTCTACCCTTTAGATACGTAAGTACAAGTAAACCAGTGAAACCAAAGGATGACGGCGCTCACGGCCTTGCAGTGCGAAGACAAGAATACAGGCCACAAACGGGTCCGAGAAAGATAAGAAAGGCAAGGGCCGAGATGAATCCGACCGCCTTTCTATCATACCGACTTTAATGCGTATATTAAAGGAGGAGGGCGTGAAGGGGTATTATGGGGGATTTGGAGCCAGCATGGCCAATACATTTTTCATGCGTGAGTCTCTAGTCGGGTGTCCCCATAAAACCAAATAACTAAGCCACGATGGGACGTCGTGCCTGATATTCCCACCCTCCCATTGCAGAATACGCCTACTTTTTCTTTTACAGCTTCGTTCGTACAACATATATCAAACGTCTCGCCCGTAAGCAACCTTCTGGAAAGGTGCAACAACTTTCCACATCAATCGAATTACTACTCGGGGCCGTTGCGGGTGCTCTTGCCCAAATCTTCACCCTCCCTGTCTCGGTTATTGCTACCCGACAACAAATCGGGAAGTCGAAAAGCGCGGCTGGAGCTAAATCAAGTTCGTTCGTCGATGTTGGTCGTGAAATTATGAAAGAGGATGGCGTGGCTGGCCTTTGGGTGGGTATCAAACCCAGCATGGTTCTGACCGTCAACCCTGCCATTACATACGGGGCCTTTGAACGAATCAAGAGTGTCATGCTGGCCAGCACCAACTCTTCGAAACTTACCCCGGGCAAGGCATTCCTCGTGGGTGCACTCTCAAAAACGCTTGCTACAGTGGTAAGCGACACCCCGGGATGCAGGCCTCTGTAAGATGCTAATACATGTCCCATGTCAAGGTAACCTATCCGTACATCATGGCGAAAGTCCGACTGCAAGCAGGTGGTACCTCTGAGCCTGGATCAGATGACTCCAGCTCTGAATCAGAGTCAGAGCTCTCAGACATCAAGGGTGCGGAGGAGGGCACTCTTACTGCTTCCTACGCCGAAGTTAGTAAGAGTGGATACAACGTCACCCGAGTACCCTCGAGGAAGACCGCAAAGCCTCCAAAGAGTGCTGTTAAATTACTGGCAAAAGTACTACGTGAAGATGGGGTGTTTGGTTGGTATCAGGTGCGTCATGCAAGAGTGTCCGTCATGATTCCCTTGATTGACGCATCCAATTTAGGGTATGGGCGCTCAGATCACCAAGGCAGTCTTAGCCCAAGCTCTACTATTTATGCTGAAGGATCAGTTTGAGCGTTACGCCTTGGTGATTATGCTATTTATCCAAAAACTCCGTAGCTCAAAGCCATAGAGTACTTAGAGCTATGATCCGCATTGTACATAGCATTTATAGCCTGTGATGAATATACGCACGGAACTATCCAGAGTGTGGCTTAAGCGGGACTAACGAACAGGTTCCGGGGTGGTTTTATACTGTAGTAATTGAAGCGCTCAGCCCGGGGTGGCCGACTAGTCTGCACGTCCCGATTGGTTGGCCGCCCGACCTCTCGATCAACAAACTCATTTGTCTATCGTGAACGCCCCCGTCATTCTATGGCCCAATACGCCACTTGCCTCCAACTTACCTCCCTGAAACCTTATCGGCTAAAGGGAAATACAAATACCACCTGATGAGATGCCGGTTGCCAGTTGGTTGCCACAACACGATGCACGAACACTCAGCCAAAACGGTCAGGGATCGGGAGCGCGCGGGAGCGCCACGGCAACGCGGTTAGTCAGCTGGCATCTATGTGGTTTTGGGTAAGGTGGGCGTCAGTTGGTTTAAGCAGGCGACCCCGACTCGAAAACTCGGGATACCACCCCCACATCGCAATAATTCTGAATTTTGGTCTATAATAATGATACATAATTGTACTATCGAGCGATCTTATAATTTGTTTTCGTCTCAAACGATGGCCTTCAGCAGTGATTGCAGAATTAGTGCTCAGGGTCGCCTGCGTAAACCAGCTGACGCCCACCTTAGTTATAACATATTACGCTGCCAAAATAGGAAAAGCGCTGGCTGACTAATCGTTGCTGTGGCGCTCCCGCGCGCTCCCGATCCCTGACCGTTTTGGTTGAGCAACAACAACGGGAAGCTCAAGGTGCCTTACCTTCTCCAGTATGCAGCGAGTCGTGTGTTATATTCGATAACGGATGACTTCCATTAGGCAACTACCAAACCCTTGGACTAAAACTTGCTGGAACGGATGACGTTGATACGGAATCGAGCACTGCTTCTACGACTGGAATCGTCGCATATAGTTTGAATTCGTAAACAAACGGGAATAGTTTTGAGGTGAGATGTAACTAACCCCAGATCCCTTGCACCTTTGAAAATTATGTATATGTACGGCCGCTGCTAGGGAGTTTTTTCCACCCCTCCAGTCTGTCTCTTCATGGCTACAGGCGCTTACTACGATGCTGATTCGGAGGGTATCGTTTACTGGGTCAAGCCCGAACCACACTCTGAGGACACGTATGGTCTAGAGGTTGATAGTGACTCCGGGGAGTCGTCTGATTCGGGCGACACTCTCATGTCGTGCGAAATACCAGGTCTGTAAAATAATACTCCTGCCCCCACGATTCTGATCAAGGCTTTGTTGCGGACGCAGGCTACTTTCACGAGATTAATGGCAGAGTTTTTGTCAAAAACACCAACGCACCGATATGGCATCCCGTTGACGAGTATCGCAGGTTGGACTTGCAACATAAGCTACTCAAACTCGTGTATGGGGGAAATTATTTCGGGCCCATTGCCGAGACGTTACAAGCTCGACCAGGTCACAAACCTCGGGTGCTAGATATATGCACTCGGAACGGGGCCTGGTATGTATTTGATGCCCGGATCACCTTGTATGCGAACTGAATGTATACTGGGACAAAGGGTTCAGGAGATGGCACAAGAGTTCCCCCATGTCCACTTTCTCAGTCTGGATATGGCACCTATCGTCGACCACATCCCGAGAGCGAATGTGACATTTGAAGTCTACGATATATCAACCGGTATTCTAGAGAGCAACGAGGCTTTTGACTTTGTGAGGATAGCACATATAACTGAAATAGTACGTGAGCGTCTGTTCGGATTATGGTGCCGACTGACGGACGTGTTTCACGACCCTAGATCAAGGATGTGCCAGGCGTTTTGAAAGAGGCCCAACGGCTCCTGAAACCAGGCGGGTTACTCCTCGTAGTAGAGTCTGAAACCACACTCTACGAGAGCCATAACACCGATCAACCTTCACTGGACTCGACCCCACTTACGTGGAAAGCGATCGACACCTTGCACCGTATGTTGGCTGCACAAGGGGTCGAAGTAAATACCTGTCGGCTGGTTGCGGAGTGGCTGTCACCGGAATCCCACCTCTGGGAGAACTATGAGCCCAGGTTCTTCCTCCCGTTTGAAAGCATCGGGTCGGGGACCCAGACTGCTCACGCTGGTGGGTGGGATACAGACATCAGGCTACAGGAGATTCGACTACTGCTAGCACAATATGGAACTGTATGCTGGAGAAACTTGGGTGCAGCTATCGCCACGCTAGGGTTATGCGAACAAGATGTACGGGAGCTTGTTGAAGGTGCTGTCAGGGAGCTGAAAGATCCTTGCACATCATACGCAGTAAAGTTCCACCATGTCTTTGCTCGCAAAGGCCCAGCACTTGAGTAGCGCGCGTATCTATGTTGTATTTTGGCCCAAGTTTGTGATTTTTCGGTCAACATTTATTTACGTTCAACGCATTAACAAATGGATGTACATTACTCGTTCCTGGTCCTATCGTCGCAGTTGTATTTCATCAATGCATGTATTATATAGATTATGGTTTGGGTAAAATGTACACAGTGATGGCGGAGGACGGGCGGCGATTTCCATCAGTATGGTTATTCAGGCTTTCATGGCCTTTTGCAAGGTCTGGTCAAGAGCTGGGTCAGCGTGCACTCCACAATCAGCTATGCCACTCTCACCTTTTCCATCTCATCAAAATCTTTGGTCTCGACCCGCAGGATGGGGTGGTGGAGCGCCTTTTCAATAGCATTCATCTCTTCCCAGGATCGCCTGTCATGTACAAAGTTGATTGCGATGCCCTTGCGGCCGAAACGCCCAGTGCGGCCTAAGTGCCAAGTTAGGAATATGGAAATCTGGCGGAAGTATCACGCACCGATACGATGTAGGTACGTCTCAGGATCGGGCTTTCCGTCACCCGTAAGGGGCATATCGTAGTTAACAACCATGTTCACTTGGAGGATGTCAATGCCACGGGAAATGACATTGGTCGTAATGAGCACTTTAGATTTGCCGTCTCGAAAGGCGTCAATCGTTGCATCCCGTTCAGCGGCGTCTTTGGCACCGTGGAGCGAAGAAACCTGGTGACCTTCTGCCGACATGCGTTGAGCAATCTGGTCGGCAACATCACGGCGCTACAGAAATCCGTTGGTCTATGTTTCCTTGGTAGAGACAGACACACACCTTGCAGAAGATGATACTCTGCCCGATCGTGAGGAGACTGTATAGATCGACTAAGACGTCATACTTGTGCTGTTCGTTCTTGCAGTCCATGTAGAATTGCTTGATACCCTCGACGGAAAGCTCCTCCGCTTTCAGCTTGATTTCGTTTGCTGATGGCGCAAATTTGCCAGCAAAAACCCTGACATGTTCCGGGAAAGTCGCACTAAACAAAACGATCTGGCAGGTTTTGGGCATTTGACTAAACAAAGCAGCATTAGTACGACGCTACATCTCATATTCGCCGCCTTACTTCTTGACCCGTAGAGTCTGATCGCCTAGTCCCTGCTGGTCAAGCATGTTGTCTGCTTCGTCAAGGACGAACACCTTAACTCCGGAGATATTAATGGCCTTTCTCCTGATCATGTCGGCCGTCGTTCCGGGCGTGCCAATGATTATTTGTGCCTGCACCGGAGCGTCCCGCGGAGAATCCTTGATCGCATAGCCTGTTGTAATCTTGGTGAATTGGCCCATCGTGGTTACGACACTCATAATTTGACGAGCAAGTTCTCGGGAAGGAGTGAGGCATATAGCCTAGCAAAGGTTAGAAGGAGACCATCAATCGACACAAGTACGTACCTGTGGAGCTGGGTTGCTCTCATCAACGCGACTAAGCATGGTCAATACGAATGCGGCCGTCTTTCCGGTCCCGGACTGTGACTGCCCAATCATGTTACGCGGGCTGAAGAAGGGCGTGGGCTGCGATACTTTTATAGTGTCAAACTACTTACGGGTTTTGAAGCAAAAGGGGCAAAGCACGTTCTTGGATCTTGGAGGGGCGTTGAAACTTCATGGAATAGATCCCCTTCAATAAGTTTTCGTGGCTAAGCAACTTGGTAGCAGTGCTTCTAAATTACCGCATCATCCAACACGACTTACAGCCCAAGCTCTTCAAATGTCTTGATGCTATAAAGGGGCGAATTTGGATCGGCTTGTTGATCCGCAAGTGTGACCTTGGGCTCGTGTAAATATGCCGGTAGTCCCCTATGGAAAATACACTCACTGTGACTTCAAAGGTCGACTTGAGCAAGTTTGTGGCAGCATCATCTGCCCCTAGATCTCCCATTTGGGACGTAATATTGTCTACAGCCTCATCTAAACGCGCCTGAGTAAGAATTTGTAGCAACTTTGAAGTGGGCTGGGACCATGCCTTCTTTGGGATTTGCCTCCTCCTTGGTCTCCTTGCCAGGAACAGACTCGATCCACCCGTCGTCATCCTTTGCGATTGAACTCATATCCGAATATATAGTAGTAAGAATTTACTCTAGAAAAACGTGCCTCGATTGGGTATGCTCGAGGTTGGGACGAGGAGTTTTGAGTGCGCAAAAGTCACATGATCCCAGCGCTAGATAAATTAGATGCTCATGCCTATTTTGGAGTGAGCACCAACGACGACTGGAGATGCACTCTGGGTCCCATAAATTTCACGTGCTTGGCAATGACAAGAACACGAGCGACGCGGCGATTGGACTCGATTACACGGACCTGCACGAACACCGTGCCATCGTTCCACGACGGATCCGTCAACTACCAAACTATGAATTTGCCATCCGGTTTGTAGGAGCGGGATTGAGTAGTCAGTATCAACTACTCCGTTCATTCGTCTTTATATACTTAGTACTGCTTCTAGATATGTTCAGTTCTGCCATCACAAACCCCATCGACGTGTAAGAATCTAGACATTTAGCATCATATCTGAGAACAGCTGAGCCGACACGTAGACTTACCCCCCGTAACCCCCAAAAGCATCAAAGTACGTACGAATGAGTCATCGAAGTGGCCGCTATTTAAGCTCGAATGCTGTAGGTCCGTCAGCAACTCCAAACGGATAGTATGTGTCATGCTCGCTTCATTAGTTACGTCTGAAACTGACATCCTTCAGGATCCACCTCAAGGTCGTTCTTCAATATAGCCAGGGGAATGATTGGGTCAGAGGGTGTACTTTCTCTTACGAATGGTGTTAGTGCTGGCGTGCTCAGAGAGGGTATATACGCCACTATTCGCTTGGGCACATATGAGGCGCACAAAGACCTGTGAGTGGATCCTCCTGGAGTCCGCCCTCGCCCTAACGTATCCCCAACGCCAGCCTATACGACCTTTCAAACGGAGCTCTCACTAGGGAAGGCATCCCGCTGAAAGCTCTATCGGGACTGATGTCTGGGGCAATAGGAGCTACAATAGCCAACCCGACGGATCTCATCAAGAGTAACACACCATCCACCCCAATGCAAATGTGTATTGACCACAACCTAGTTCGTATGCAGGCATATCATAATCCTCCGGTCCCGGAATACTCAAGCATACTGTCCTCCCTTCGGTGTGTTTACAATGAAGGGGGAGGTACGCTCTCTGGGGGTCTGCGCTCGTTGTGGCGTGGGACAACTGCTACTGTTACCCGTGGTGCAGTCATCACCGTCGCGCAGATAGGTTCCTACGATCACTTCAAGCAAGTAATCAAGAGCCGCAAACTCATGGATGAAGGCATGCCTTTACATTTGACTTCGAGTCTCTTTGCTGGGTGAGTGCCGACCCAAGACATCGTGGGCCTCAGCTAACTGGCGTTCAGTTTGGTGTGTTCCATCGCGTCCAATCCAGTTGGTAAGTCTGTCTCTCAACGTTTCTGGGTCAAATTTAGACATTTGATGGTAGATGTGATCAAAGTTCGCTTGATGAACGACCACGAACGCATGTATCGTGGGGTCTCGGATTGCATAATCAAGACATTTCGCAAGGAGGGTCCCCTAGCGTATTACAAAGTCAGTGTATGCGTCTTTAACTAATTATTAAAAGGCTGACCTTTTTGCAAGGGATTTGGCATGTGCTGGATTCGGGTAAGGATATTTATTTTCTATTAATCGATGTCTGACACACCAGTGTTAGCTTGGGTCACATACCACCCTGACTCTACTGCTATACGAGCAATTGCGTGCTTGGGCTGGAGTGCGACCACTTTGATATGAATATTGAACACTAGAATTCTATGCCCGCATATATACCTGGTACTTATAAATGCATATAGAGATAAATGCTATTATTCTAATATCTATTTGTTCAATGCGAGCGGGAAACACCAGTCATCTAGCATAATGACACCGATCGAGCCAACACGTTGCGCAGCAAAATATTCAGGCATGTATGGAGGCACGTAGATATACAATGGATTCCGGCAGGTAAGCCAAGCGCAAAAAGCAAGATTAAAAAGATCTCTCCCAGTTAGGCTCGAACTAACAACCTTCTGATTTGCTGACCTCAGCCAATGAGGTTAACAGTCAGACGCGCCACCGATTGCGCCATAGGAGACTTGTTAAATTATCCCGGTTGGTATTTATATTGCCCTCCTATTGATGCGCTCGCCGACTGACACGACCATAACCTTGAAACATCATTTCCACAACCACCACATGCGGAATGACTCTCCCACTACACCCAAAGAATGGCAAAAAATCCTTTGGAAAAAACAACCTTTTCCAGATAACCACCTCCCACCCAGTTTCCTAAACTCCCTCCAACACAACCGTAAGCTCTCCACCTCGCTCACCCCACCCACAACTAACCCACCCAAAAAAGTCAACCTAAAACAATACACCTACACCTCACTCTTAAAAACCGTCCTACCCGTAACTCAACACCTCGCCAACACCACACTCTTCCTCTCCACCTTTGCCCGTCTGAAAACCAACCGACTCGACCCGCGCGTGCTCGTCTACTTTGGCTCGGGACTATCCATCCTTGGATTCGGGATTTACGAAACGGGTGCTCCGCGGTTGGGTCCGCCGGTATCTCATCGACTCGCACAAGCGGTTAAATCCTCGATTCTGGTTTTTCTCGCACTGGCATCTTTGGCACCTGTTTTGCGGACGTTGACAGCCGCGACCTCGGACGATTCGATATGGGCTCTGGCAGCGAGTTTGTTCATCTTGCATGCGGTCTTGGCGGACTATACCCCCGAGCGGGTGGGAGTTGTTCGTGAGAGGGGCGGAGAGAGTCAAGGCGGGTGAGTGCTGTCTTTTTTGTTTGCAAGGAGACTAATGAGACAAGATTGACTTCGGTACTTTCGATTAATGCGGCTGTGTCTGCGAGTGTTGTTCTTGCATCTCGGCTCCAGACGGATATTGCGGTGTTTTCGCTTATGCTTTATGCGGTTCAGTCGTTTGCTTTGCTTCCTGTGTTGAGGCAGCGTCTTCAGGTGCGTGACTTGCTTCACTTTACGCTCTCACTGACAGGATAGTAGAGATATCCATTCCCCTCGTTAATACTCACATGCTTTGTTACCGGCCTCTCACTCGCAGCTCTACCCTCTCCTTCCCTCACACTCCCTCTCGCATCACTCCTAAGCCTCGTAACGTTTGGTTCTCCAGGTGCACTAGTCTGGAGCCAGAGATACAAAAAGTATGTCTGCTCCCATCTCCTTGAACACAACTAACAGTGCATATAGCCGGATAAGAGGCCCATGGGACCCAGCAGTCCCCCAACTCAACTCGAAAAAAGACTAGCATAGAAAAACATTTTTGAAACGGGGTATACATACAGTACACACATTTTCTAATCCGAGTAGAGCCATATAGTTTTACACCCTAGTAGATGTTCCACGTCTAATCAACCGAGTTAGTTTTTGTTAGTTTTATGGGAGGGAGAGCGCACCTTTCGCCATCCCAACCCCCAATAATCCCCAATCGGACCGGTGATTCCAAACGCAATACCTCTGAACCACCAAAAGACGCTAACAATAACCGATACAGCCGCACCAAACACGATCCACTTGGTTCGTTCGGCGATACGGGCGGCGAACACAAAGTGGTTAAAGAGATGGCCGACCATGAGGACCGAGAACCACAACGCGGGGAGCTACAAAGGTGTTAGTCAGAAACGACAAGCAATGAGTGAACGTACATAGTGGTGGATATAAGTAACTCGTCCCATGATCAAAAACGGCACTACCATAAATTAGCACCAACTCTACAGGACAAGAAGCGGACTCACAGAAATGAAAAGCCCATCCGAAAAACGCCAACTTGGTCACATACGCAAACTGATCCCACTCGCCCGGTCCAAAATCCACATACTTTCTCTGCGCACGCATCAAAAACATCCCAGTCGCGAACAAACTCAATCCGAGCGCGATACTTCCCGACCACCAGACGACCGGATGGCCGAGGAGGTAGTACTTGACTTGGTCGTCGCCCCATCCGCACATTCGTAAACCGACGTGGAGGAACGGCCATTCGGTGGGTTTGGACGCGAGGATGTCTTCTTTGTCTGGATCTGGAATGAGAGCGTTGTTGGATGTCATCATTGCGATGTTTAGGTGCCAAAAGTCGCGGAGAAAGGGGGATGAGTAGAGTTTTGCGTTTCCGGGTGGGACTGCCGACAATGCATTAGTGCTGTGTCAAGCTTGGCTACTGGGACTCTCGTCTCGAATTCCAATGACTCTCCACATTCCAATACGTATGCGCATCCGTCTCGTCGTTTTCCTTTACACACGAAACCTCAATCTGCTTGAACCCCCACTGGGGCAAAATCGCATTCGCGGCGCGCAAATAACACCCCAGCGCCTGGTGCTTAAACCTCAACCGGGTCGTCAACGAATGGATCCGATCGACTTTTTCCCTCCGCCCGCGCTGCAAGTCATCCACGACCTCGACCACCCAGTGGTCATGATTGTCCCCGACCGTCGAGTTGCCATAACAACTCACTTCGTAATTCGATTTAGTGACCGGGGCTGTTACGGTGTGTGAATGCAAGTGCCGGGTGGTAGGAACGTGTTGGAGACGGACGACGGCGCCGTGTTGGAGCGGGACGAGTTCGCCGTTGGGGTCGACGTCGGGTGAGCCCCAGGTTGGGAGGAACGTCCAGTGGTTGTTGTCGTCTTTGTAGTGGTAGCAGGTGACTTGTTGTTGTTGTGAGCCGATGGGGTAGGTTTGGACGTGTGAATGTAATAGTCCTCCGCCGTATCCGACGTTTTTGAGCGTGACTTTGGAGCCGAGCATGATTTCTGTGGGGGTGTTAGTGTGGAGTGATATGTGTGAGAGGGGGACTTGCCTAGGGGGTTCTGGGCAAAGTCGTTGCCGACGAGGTTGGCTTGGAAGAGCGAGCTCATTTGGGCGTCTCCTGGGCCGGAATGGTTGAGGACCCAGAAATGCATTTTGAATGTGAACATGTAAATGAAGATGGGTAGGACGATCAAACACAATCCTCGGGCGATCCAGTGTTTGATGTATGTGCGCTGGATCATGTTAGTAGTGGTGAGTGTGTAATGAGGCGGACATACCACGGGCATTCGCAAGTCTCCGAATTTGTCCCAGAGATCTTCGATGGTATATGCGCCAACGAGAGCCGTGACAAAGAAACCGACCCACTTGACGCTGCACACGCAGCCGATGGACCAGCCAGTCGCTGCGAGCCATAACCACCAGTCGAACGAAAAGGACCTGGGACGGGTGAGAACGAGCCAGGAACGCGGATCAGGACTTACTGGTATTGCTGATTGGCGAATTTGGTGAGACAGAATACGGTAGTAAAGGTAAAGAACAGCAGCATGGAATCGAGGAGGATGAACCGGCTGATGCAGAGCCATGCGAGGTCTACGTGGCGTCAATCACCGCGTGTGAACGATCGAGGCAGACTCACCGCATAGGGTCATGATCGTGACAAGGTGGCAGGCACGATTCGAGAACCTGAGCTCTTTCGCGGTGAACCACGCAAGGGGGACCATGGCGACACCAAACAGAGCGAGCATGACGCGCATGGTGATGTACGGAACCGAGTCGGGGTACTTTTCGCCCGACTTGAATTCAAACGAGCCGTCGTAGCCGGACAGCAATCCAGCGAGTCCGACGAGCATCTTGCCCAGCGGGGGATGGACATCGAAATAAAACTCGCGCTTGAGGTAGTGGGAGCCAAACTTGCCAAAGTGGGCCTCGTCCCAGACGACAATGTCGGACTTGCCAATGTTGTAGAATCGTGTCCAGCACGAGAGGAGGGTGTATATGACCGGGGGGAGCAAATCGCTGTTTTGCTGGATAAATTCGGTCTGTGATGGGTCAGCGACTGTGGAAACGCGCATGTATGTGCTCACGATGTTGCTCGGTGGCGGCTGCTGGCGCCTAACTGGCCCCAGCCGACCGGTGTGGAAGCCCGCCTTGGCCTTGGCGTAGACATCCTTCGAGTCGTCGTCGTCGACGGGCCAGACATCGGGCTTTTCGGCGGCCGGATATCGCCGGCGGGTGGTGTCCTCCATGGCAAATGGAAGCTCGGAGGGGTGAATGTGCTCAAAGTCGTCTCCAATGTCGACCTGGTGATGCTGGCGGTGGCTCATCGTGCATACTGCAGACGTGTCTAGACGCCGCAGCAAGCGCCACGTGATGTAATGCTGAGATAAGCAGAGGGTGAAGTCCCACGAGTGACAACATTTCCGCAACAACGATGGCGGGGTTCGAAGCGACGGCGCAAGAGCAGCAGGTGATCAAGGCCGTCTTTTCCAAGGCCGACACACAGGACCTGGGGGTTGTGACTGGCGACGAGGCCGTCAAGGTGTTTCGGGGGTCTGGACTGCCCCCCACCACCCTGGGCGAGATCTGGCAGCTGTCCGACACCGACAACAACGGCTTCCTCACCGAGGCGGGGCTCGGCATTGCCCTGCGCCTCATTGGCTGGGCCCAGGCAGGCGAGACGCCCAAGAAGGAGCTCATTGTGCGCGGTGAGTAACGTAACGATGTGGTTGACGCGCGCTCACACGCCGCAGTCGGCCCGCTCCCGACGATCAAGGGCATCCCCATCCCGGGTGTGTCCTCCAACCCCGGCTCACCCATGCCGCGCTCTCCCCCTCCCTCGCTCCCGGCACGGCCTGTCATGCCCCCGCTTACTCCCGACGACCGCCAAAAGTTCCTGCGCATGTTCTTCCAGAGCGGGCCTGCCAACGGCCTGCTGAGTGGTGAGTGTGCTAGCATCCCATTGGGCCGTCTAACCCGTTGCAGGCGACAAGGCCCGCGACCTGTTTGTCAAATCCAAACTGCCAACCGAAAAGCTCAGCCAGATTTGGTCAGCCAGCTGTTCCTGATCAACATGCGTGAATTGACATTCCCCCAGGCAACTCGCCGACACACACGAACGCGGCTCTCTCGACTCGACCGACTTTATCATTGGCATGTTCCTCATCCAGGCCGTCATGACCGGCCAACTCCACATTCTCCCACCGACTCTTCCCCCTGGTCTCTACGAGCAAGCCAGCGGTGGCGCACCCCGCCCGTCGGTTGGCTCGCCACTGCAAGCACAGTTTACTGGCACCAGCAACAGCTCTCGAACTGCCCCTGGTTTCCCCCAACGCGCTGCCAGTCCCATCCGATCACAGTATACCGGACAAGGCCCGATCGAGCCTCAGTACACTGGCACTCAGCCTCGAATCGCCCCGCAGTACACTGGCCAGTCTCAGTTCGGCCGACCACCGGCCCCACCTCCACCCATTCGCCCTCAAGTCACTGGCCAGCCGTTTGCTATTCCCCAGGCATCACCGTTTGTCCAGCCCAAGTGGGATGTGTCTCCAGAAGAAAAGGCCAAGTCGGACCAGTTCTTTGCTGGGCTTGACCCACAAGGGCGCGGCTTTATTGAAGGCGACGTGGCTGTTAATTTCATGGTTCAGTCCAAGCTTCCCGAAGCAATCCTTGCCCAAGTTTGGTGAGTACGACCAATTTAATTTAGGACTTGACTCACTCGTCACAGGGATCTGTCTGATCTCAACAAGGACGGCAAACTAACCCGCGATGGATTCGCCGTCGCAATGTATCTCATCAATGGCAAACTCGCCGGACGCGAAATTCCCAGTGAACTCCCGCCCTCGCTCATCCCACCAAGCTATAGAGGCGCGACTGCACCTGCTCCAGCAGCACCGGCGCAAAGTACGTCACGCGTCTGCTTTGTTTTGAATGATTGCTAATCAATTGTACAGGCGAGACGCTTCGCGACTTGTGGTCACTTGATGAGCCCGTGCAGACGCCCACGCCACCTGCGCCGGCACCGGCTCCAGCGGCCGCACTGGTACCTGCACCCGCGTTTCGTAAGTCTGATAGATTCCGACTCGTTCTCTACTCACACGGCCGCAGCCAAACCCCAACGCAACCTATTCGATGACGACGAAGACGAGGCGCTCTCTCCTACGACCGCAACCTCTCCCGCTCCGCCCAACGGCTTGGCAGCCACACACAGCATCGAAATCGCCAATGTCCAGAACCAACTCGCGAGCACCCAACGTGCGCTCGATTCCGCGACGGCCGCACGCCAAGCAGCGAGCGCTTCCGCCGAATCAAGTGCCGCCGAGCTCGCATCGCTCAAAGAACAACTTGCACGTGCGACCGCGGCTCGAGCGAGCGAGGACACCCACCTCAATGAGATTAGAGCGCGCAAAGTCGCTCAGGACGCCGAGCTCGCGCAGGTTAGGGAAGAACTTATCCGTGTGGAGAGTGAAGTTTCTGCAGTTCGTCTAGAGCGTGGAGAGCTAGAGACGAGTTTGTTGAGGGACAAGGAGGAGCTACGAGGCGTGCAGAAAAAGGTCCGAGAGGTATCCGAAGAGACAGAACGCGCCAAGGGCGAAGTAGAGAAATT
>WSTI01007736.1:0-21895 GCA_019616915.1 Ceratobasidium sp. 423
GAAGCGCAGCGGCGCTTAAACGGTCGGTCCCTGGGCTCGCACGCGCAGAACCCATGAGACTCCGTCAAATATGGATTAAAGAGCCAAAAAAGCATCAGGGAATTTGATTTATAGCTCTAATCTCTTTTGGCTCTTTTTCCTCTTTAAAGAGGAAAAAGAGCAAGCTCCTTCCTCCCGATGGATTGAGCTACTAAGGCTTGTTGACCTGCGGTTCAGAATTCCCAGTTGTGAGGCACCCCCGAACCTTGCCCGTGTATACCGCTGTCTATTTTCATTTTTCATTTTATAATCGTAGCCTTTTTCGACTGTACCCTCGATTCTAGAATAGAGTGCATGTGGCTCCGAACCGCTCGGGGCTCAGGATCGGGCGTTGAAGTATGGGAGGTGCAATACGACTACTTCATTACTATTTTTGCGTTTAGTTGGCGGTTGCTGAATCTCGGATTCAAAATAAATACCCGCAACGGTAACATGTCCAATTTAGTGGGGCATGTGCTGAAAGGGGTATGTTTACTGTTTCTCGATCTACGCACAAATCATCCATATAACCTTTTATGCCATTGCCTGTTTTGGCCTGCAAAATCACCTGAAACGATTGTCGAGGCTTCCCAACACATTCTATTACTTATATTGCCCACCTATTCGTGGATCGGGGTCATCTCGCCCCTCTCTGTGTCGAAATTACTATGCACCCGGAATCATCTGGCCAGGCGCCGACCAAGCCGCTATTCATGGATTATTTCGACCAACCGACGAAAATTTTCCTGTATGGAAGTTTCGATGGTTGGTATGATGAATTCGAACAGAGCATCAAGACGGAGGGTGGGGTCATCGACAGTCTAAAGCAGGCTGCTTTTGTCTTGGTACAGCCAGATGCGCAAGGCATCGAGCAGCTTATTGCCTACCTTCGTCTCGAACTCATGAGCTTCGCCATAGTTTTGAGGTCTGATTGGTTGTATGCATGTATGAATGCAGGTGGGCTGGTCGTGGATGACGACTGGGCCGGATGCGTCATCGATGTTACACCACCTGGTGACCGCGATGCACTTCCGCGTAATATTTCTTCACTCTACCCTCAGACGCCCCTGCACCAGCCGCCTGCACATCGTGTGGCCTCTACCCAGACTCTGATGCCTCTGACCACCACCCCGCGCGCCGCTACTCCCGTACCGGATAATTATGCACCGTTCGCTCCTACTTCAATGCACTCTCGTTCTGAACCAAGATATCAGCATACATCTCTAGTCGAGCCTCCATCTGTATCCCATGGGGGCTCCCTAGCGTTCGAGCCCCAGTCTCCGGCCATGTTCCACGTCGACTCTCCGTCGTCCGAGCCTCAGTCCCCAGCCACGTTCTACGTCGACTCTCCAGCGTTCCAGCCTATGTCCCCGATTGTCTCGCCCCTGGGTGTTCGTACACAAAGTCATCCTCGGACGAGCCAGAATCAGGATCTGCCCCAAGCCGTGTCTTCGGCTATACCTCGGGTCGATTCTGCTGTGTCCCCGCGCATGTCCCCAGTTGGCGTAGTTCAAGATGCTGGTGCACAAGATCCACTCCTAGAGAGTAAGCAGGATCTAACAAAGGAACGTCTCCAACATCCGGAGAAACCCAAGGCCTGTCCAGCTAATTCTCATAAGAAGTCCTGGTATTGGTGAGTAGCCGCAACGACTGTTACCTTCCAGGCTAATATCCTCCGTAGGTGCCAAGGATGTGGTGCACATTTTACTTCCAAGACACGTGCTAAGCAACATGGGCGATCTCTTTCTGCACTCCTTGCGTGTCGAGAATCTGAACCAGTATATGGTAAGCTATTAGGGAGATTCAATGTGTGTCCATAAACCTGACTTGGTTGGTATAGGGCCCGACCCTCCGACCCTAGCCGAACCTCCCGCTGGTCCCGAGCATGTTCTGCCGAATGCCACGTTACGAGTCGCGGGGAACCAGAGAAATTGGTCGCCACTCGACGTTCAGGATTTGAAGTACCTCATGGAACGCGGAGGCTGGCTGAAAGCCTGCGATGCGGCGCAAACGACACAAATCAATGATGAAAAATCGCTCACAAGTAGCGAGGTATGGAAAAGCATAGAGCCCTTCGTGGATCATATACCAAGAAATCGCCAGCGCTTTCTAGGCCGCTATGTCAACGAAATAATTGGGTATCTTAGTACATCGTCCAGCCCCGACCCGCCTCCGACCAACTCTGGCTCTGCGCCGTATAGCTCTGATTCTGCGCCACGCACGGCTACTAATGCACTGGATAATCCCACACCTCTCCCTTCACTGCCTCCCACTCTGCCAACGCACTCTCGTTCCGGATCGGCATCCCAGCCTGCATCTTGCGCCGCGGCTCCGGATACCCCTCCAGTCGAGTTCACAGTACTCCGGACTACATCTCCAGCTGTTTCTCCAGCTATTGGCCGTGTCGGATCTCCTATAGCCCCACCTGCAGCTTTAGTTGGCGCGGCTCAAGACGCTTGCACACAAAATTCATCTCTGAAGCGAAAGCGGGACCTAACAGAGGGGCTGCCCCAACCTAAGAAGTCTCAGACACCGGTCGAAGATACGGACGTGAGCAGCCTCACAGAACGCGAAGATGTGCGGAAACACTTTGATGGGCTAGTTGCTATTCTACAAACCGCTGTCGAGGGTATACCCATTAATCGTCGACCCACTCTCGAAGAGTATGCCGCTAAACTGCTTGAATGTGAGTCTCCCAGCCCGGGCGTTAGTGCGATGGCTGATATACTTGCCCAGATCTATTCTCGGAGCGAGCAAGGACAAGCATTGAATGACATCAAGTCACTAGTGCACTGGGTGTACCTGACCCTTTGAACGAATCCGGACATCTGGCTACGATCCACGTTCGATCAACTCTGGTTCTGCACTATCTAATTCTAATCTTTCGACTGGTTTCCTCGATCAGACGAAGCCGCAGCCCCTGCTTCGAAAGTCTCGGACGATATAGCCTCCCGTATATTTAATTTTGGACCGTCGATTAGCTTTCGATGCAATTCATGTAGTTTCCGTTCCAATGGACTTGAATGGTGTATACCATTATGTACTATTTATTTTCATTCGAACCGCGCTTATGCTCAAGTAGCGACCAGGCGGATAATGCGATTGCGATCGTGTGTGGCGCGGAACATGAGGAACAGTGGGTGCAACGGAGGCGAATAGTGAATCCCTTCCTCGGTACCATGGTGCATGTGAACTTCGGACCCAGACGGGACCAAACAAACACGCACCAACCACTTTCTTAATTCGAGGTCCCAAGCCGTGGACCACGTCTGCTCTGAAACGATCACACGGTTCGCGTGTATTGAAAAGGAAAGATGGCTCTCTGTATGGAGGGGGATTGACACCGACGATTAGCGAGTCGAGCGGTGAAACATGGGAGCGGCGGCGATACTTATCAGGAAACGGACCGCCGCCGATGAGAGAACGGCGATGGCGATTGGAGGAAACTAGGAGTCTAGCAAACTCGAGCGCATATAGTGAGGAAAGTTCGGTGGCGCTTGGTGGTCTAGGCAAAGGGTCGCACCCACTACTCGGGGCTCAGGATCCCTCAAAGGACATTAGCGCACGGAGGGTGCAACACTACCTCTGTATAATGCTACTCTTTGTGGCCGGTTGACCGTTACTGAATCTTGGCTTCAAAATTAATATCGATAATGTCGCGGTAACATGTCCGTTTAATGGAATATGATGACACAGGGTATGACTGCTGGTTCTCGATTTACGCGTAAATCATACATTTGTCCTTTTACTCCGTTGCCTGTTTTGGCCTGCAAACCACCTGAAGTGGTTGCCGAGACTTCTCAATACACTCCTGTTGCCTACATCTGATACTCATTCGTGGCTCTGGATCGTGGCGCTCTCTCCCTCCGTCATACTTGTGTCGATATCATGATGTACCCGGAACCGTCTAACCAGGTGCCAACCGAGCTCCTATTCGTCAACGCTAATGGAGAGCCCTTGAAATTTTACCTGCATAAAAGCGTCGGCGATTCGTCTGGTCAAGTCGCACACTGTATCAAGGCGGAGGGTGGAACCTTCGTAAATGAAACAGAATAGGCCGATTATATCTTAGTACAACCGGATCGCCGGGCGTTGAGCAGTTTATCACCCACCTTGGTGCCCGGTCCACGCCTAGTGTTATTATCCTGAGCTTTGATTGGGTATATGCGTGTACCGGATCGAGACGTTTACTCGTCGAGTACAACTAGGCTGGGTGCCTCTTGACCAAGGGTGCATCACCCAGTGACAGTTACGCGTGTTTACGCCACATTTACTCGCCGCATCCTCACGCACCCCTGCATCCTGTACCATCCGCTCATGTTCATATGGCTCCGGCTCCGGCTGCCGCGACCCTTCATCCATCTCCGTATCCTGCGACACTGCAGTCTGCGCCTACCCATCACACGGATCCAGTTGCTCCTACACGCCATACTCCATCTGCTTAGACACCGGTACCTCCGGTCGCGTCTATGCATCACGCACTTCCGCATTATACATCGCCCTCTCAAGCTCATGCGGCGGATCACGCACATCCGCGTCCCGTGCCGCCCGCTCCTATTTATGCATCGCGTAACTATTGCTACCCGCGCCTAGTTCAGTACGCCCTCGCTCCGTATGGGTATTCCGGCCTGTACCCTGGGTGGATATTGGGTGGTACTTCAGCAATGCGGAGATGGCTTACTTACCGACCCTATACCACATACTGAACGAGATTTAGCTACAGACTAAACTCTTCATTTGTTACTGTGTTTAATTGTTGTCTGATATGTTGGTTATCGTTTTTGTCGTATGAGTATCGTTGTGTATTAGTCGTCTGTACTCAATATTCCTGTGTACATAGCGTATAAATGCGTATACGCAAGCTGCAGTTATTCTTTTCCACTTACTTCACGAGCGCTACTATCGCTATCATAGGGCCAAGAAGCATGGTATATCAACTATTATCCGGTCCTACACTATAAATCCTTATATTTCCGCGATACAGTCTATCGAATTCACTCTTAGACGTTTACTGATGACAAAGTATTGCGTGCTTGATTTCCGAATATGTCTCCGAATACGCTGTGAGTGCGATTCCTGTAAATTACGCTGCATTTTTACCACAGGTTAATATTTCCCGGAAGGACAATAGCAAAACGATAAAGATCGTCAATTATATGAGCTCCCGGCGTGCATTTGTGCCCTGCATGTGCTTAATTAGCTGTTGGACTTAAAGGAGGACCAAACAGCACCACACAGATTTCACCATCACGATCGTTTTCAATTTGCAACCATTTTCCGAATTGTCAGCTATATGAACCGGATTGCACCTTGGCGGAGTCTCCAAAGCTTACAAGTCCAGTCTACTGGCACCTAACGAGCAGGTGAGTAGACATTGCACATTTACGCTCGCATTGCTGACTTTCCTGTAGCTATGTCCGGAGTCTCTACCCCTCTTAGCAGCTCCTCTACTCTTACCGCTCCCCTCAGCGAGCCTTCTTCGCCCAAGGCTCAAAAGGCTGCCTACAATCCCTACGATACCGCCTCGCCCCTCACTGCTCCAGGAGCTACCGTAACCAATCCTGTCGCCTACACCATCGAGGCTCTTGCAGCTCGACACAGTGGGTCGGTTGTTGTCTTTGACCTAGCAGAACAGGCCGGCTTTGGGTTACGTATTGCCCAATGGGCCGACGAAAACTCTAATGTCAAGCTCATTCGAGCGCAAACACGAGCTGGCGCTGGGCTTGGACTCGCTGGGCGCCTTAGTGAAGGAACGAGTGCAGATGGCGCACGAGCTGCAAATGGCACAATTACTGCGTTTACGACTCCCGAGGGCCTCGCTCAAATGGTCCCTGCGCTTTCAGCCCTTCCCAATCCTTCGCCCTTGGGCCGCTTGGTGATCCAGGTTGCGGCTGTTACTCCCACTCCCACACTCGAATTGACACCGACTCTTGCTCCTGCTGCTCGAGCCATTGCATTCCTAGGATCTGATTTTACGGTCCTCATTTCATCCACGGCCCAGGAGGCTGCAGACTTTGCGGCCCTCTCCTATTCCCTCTCAAGCCACGTCGTTCACGTATTCGATCACTCTGGAGCCACTCGCGAGACTGGTAAATCGACATTCCCCGAGGTCACGAACGGAGAGCTTTCCAGCTTTCCCCCGTTCGCTTACACCGGAAACTCCGATGCTGAAGTCGCGCTCGTTGTACTCAACGGGCCTCTCGCAGCTCTTGCGCGTTTATTGGCCAGCTATGCACCCGGTCTTGGTGTTGTTTCAGTTCGTTCCCCTCGCCCATGGAACGCAGAGGCCCTCCGTGGAACCCTCCCCGGATCCGTCAAGAAGGTTCACGTTGTAGAGGAGGTCCCCAACGGTTCCGGCTCCGGACCACTGTTCGGTGACGTCTTGACTTCCGGACTATCAGGTGTCGCTGTCCGTGGCCATCGTATCCCTTCGAAGCAATCAGAAGTGTTCCACAACTCTATCAGCGCCTTTGCAGAGTTTGTTGCTGGAATCACGTCGGTGCCTTCTGGTCTCAACGAGGGGGCCAAATACAAGAGCCTTGCGTTCCTATCAACCTCGGCTTCAGCCTCCTTGACACATCTTCCTGAAGTAACTGCGCACACTTTCCTCACGCAAGGTGGTCCGATCACCGCCCGTCTCCTTTCTACGTACGATGCGTTTGCCTCTTCCCAAGGCGCCGTCATTTCACGACTGGTACTTGCCCCTTCGAACGACGAGCACCTATCAAAGGCCCCGGTTTCAAGTATCGCAAGCCTAGAACAACAGGTTGATTGCCTTACTATTATCGACCCTAGTTTGCTCGCATCTCACAACACCTTCAGCCTCGTCAAGAACGGTGCTCCGGTGCTCGTGCTTGCCAGCGGAGGTGCTCCAGAGGTTGCTTCTCGTCTTCCTCGGGCAGCTATCGAGGATATTCATGCACGCGGGATTCGGGTTTATACCTTTGACTGCGAGAAGGCTGTTGCCGAGATCGGTAGCAACAACTCGGACCCGTCGCTCCTACAAACTGCGCTCGCTCATCTCGTCCTCCTCCGCATTTACCTCGGCACCGTGGCTACTCATCCTGCCGTACAAACGCTCTCATCAAGAATCTATGGTGACGTCGTTGCAGACGTTTCGACCCTGACGGTTTGCGACGCTGCTTGGGCAGGTTTGGCTGGTGTCGAAATTCCTGCTCTAGAGCCATTGGCCGAGGATGCCGCATCGCCCAAGAAGCTTTCCAACTTTACCTTCAACGCCCTTGCTCTTGACGACCCCGCCTACGATGGTCGCCCAGCTCCCGCCATTCCCACACTCGGTTCGTGGGCCGATGCAGCCAAGCGTTTGATGTTCCGCGAGGCATTTTCTCCAGCTACTCCTGCTTCGACTGAAGCTCACACCACCGACCCGGCGTTGCGTCCAGACCTTGCCGAAGAGCGATTCCTCGTCACTTGCACAGTCAACAAGCGTCTCACGCCACTCAGCTACGACCGTAACGTATTCCACCTCGAGTTTGACACTGCTGGTACGGGCTTGAAATATGCCATTGGTGAAGCTTTGGGTGTACACGGGTGGAACGACGAGACCGAGGTTCGAGAATTCTGCGAGTGGTATGGCGCTGACCCCAAAGCAGCCGTCACACTCCCGGTTCCGGGCCAACCCAACCAAACGCACACTCGTACCGTGTTCCATGCCCTCCAGCAGCAAATCGACTTGTTCGGGCGTCCACCAAAGAGCTTCTATGGGGCGCTTGCTGAACACGCCAAGTCACGCGACGATGCTATGGCGCTTCGCTTCATTGCTGCTCCCGAAGGATCCGCTACGTTCAAGAAGCTGTCCGAGGGCGATACTGTAACGTTTGCGGATGTCCTGCGCCAGTTCCCGAGTGCCCATCCTCCACTTCCCGAGTTGGCGGCGCTCATTGGCGACATCAAGCCTCGTCACTATAGTATTGCATCGGCCCAGAGTGCAGTCGGAGATCGTGTAGACTTGCTAGTCGTCACCGTTGATTGGGTCACCCCAAGTGGTAAGTCTGCTCTTTGTGAGCGTGCGCTCTTGGTGGCTGATATTTCATATTCATCCAGGCTCTCCCCGCTACGGACAGTGCACGCGCTACCTCGCCGGTCTCAAGGTCGGCCAAAAAGTGACAGTGTCCATCAAGCCGTCTGTCATGAAGCTTCCCCCTGATGACATGCAGCCCATTATTATGGCTGGTCTCGGTACCGGGTAAGCGCGCCACGTTTGACATTGCCCAAATGAGCATCTTCTAATACATTACTCTCTTCAGAGCCGCTCCGTTCCGCGCATTCATCCAGCACCGTGCTCTTCTTGTATCGCAAGGCAAGACTGTTGGCCCGCTCATCTACTACTTTGGTTCTCGCCATCGCTCACAAGAGTATCTCTACGGAGAGGAACTCGAGGCTTACATAACTGATGGTATCATCACCCATGCTGGGCTCGCCTTTTCTCGAGATACCAAGAAGAAAGTCTATATCCAACATAAGATGCGGGAAGATAGCGAGATGCTGGCCAAGATGCTTGGTGGACCCGATAAAGGCGTCTTCTATCTCTGCGGACCCACATGGCCCGTCCCAGACGTATACGCGGCATTGATCAACTCGTTAGTCCAATATGGAGGCAAGACCCAGGAGGAGGCTGCCCAGTATCTGGAAGATCTCAAAGAGGAGGAACGATATGTCTTGGAAGTTTATTAATTATCCTGTAGATGTCACGTTTTCATTTCGCATCAATCGGGCACGGATAGTCATAAAAATTATTTGCAGACAGTGAAAATAGAGGGGGAAAGAATAGGATATAGAGATACAGGCATCGATACTACATAAACACATTGAAGGAGAGAATAAATGTCTAAGAACGAATGCAAAAGGGGACAGATATCTGCTTAAACTCATGATCAAGTTTGCTGTTGCTGGACGGGGTTGGATAGTATGGTTCTACCATGAAACCTTTCAGCATGCGCAAGCAAGTCGGGAACAGTAGGTGGCGTGGATGCCCCATTAGGGGCAGGACGACCCAGGGGGTGAACTCTGCGGGGGACACGAGGTTAGGCTCGAGTTCTGAAGATCAGTGATTCGACACTCACTTGCAAATTTTGCACTCCGGGAATCCAGCGGGTGTGAAGAAGAACATCTGGTCGATGAATTGTTGAACAGAAGCAACCCGTTGAGCTGGGGTAGGCCGCATCATCTGTGTGTGAGTAGCTGCCATACTTGGTACGGGCGGGCGCGTGACAGATGGTGTGGTTCCCATCGTGGGAGGTGCAGAGGTCGATCCCTGAGGTACCACCGCCTGATACGATGCTTGATTCTGATACGAGATAGGGGTGGCGTAGGTTCCCTGCTGCTGTTGGGGGTAGTAGGGAGATACAGGAGGGGTAGGAGATACTGGTGAGTGAGCCTGGGCCTGATATTGAGGATACCCATTATTGTTCAAGGGAGCAGTTGGCGTGGACGTCGGCGGATTCGACCCGGAAGGTTCGGGCTTAACAGGTCGGAGTGCAAAAGTCGCAGAGCTACCAGAAGAAACGCGAGATTGCGTGCTATCTGAGCCGGCCGAGACATCCGAGTCGGCTCTAGCCCGTTTCGGCGGGCGGTTGAGGGGCAGACCACTGAGAGTCGTTGGGGATGTCTGAACCGCAGAGGGGTAAACGTTCGGAACAGTATGACGGCGAGCACCATTAACAGGCACAGCAAAGTACAAGTTGGAAGGGGGCTGGGCCGATTGTGGACAAGTTTCTGTTTCAGTTGCTGCTCCTGATTGAGTCGGAGCCCCTGTTGAAGCCCCCTGAGATGACATGGACTGTCGCAAGGACATATTCTCCTTGTTCAACTCGTTGATTCGATTCTCGAGCTGTTGGCGTTGGTAAGCCGCATCATTGAGCTGAGCAACTTTGAGATCCAGTTCGCTTTGGAACTCAGTCATCTGGTTCGAGAGCTGTACATTGTGTACACCAAACCGATCTCTGTTCAACAGTGCCTCTCGCTCGCGCGCCAATGCCCTCTCCTTTTCAGCGCGCAAGGCAGACATTGTTGACTTGAATGTGGTCTCCACCTCGGACATTTGTAGAATCCTCTGTTCGAGTTGAACCGCCTTGGCCCGTTGTTTCTCGAGCTGGTCTCGCGCATCGCCCAGATCTCGATACGCGTTCTCAAGTTGCTTGTTGGTTTCAGACAACTTAGCCTCGAGAGCAGACACAATTTCTTTGTACTTCCGCTCTGTTTCCGTATCCGTATCTGCTGTCGATATCTCCACAACAGGCAACGTAGTTTTGTTAATCGGGCAATCGTATCCCGGCTGTTGCATCTTGGCCAACGCTGCTTGTACCAGTGACGCAACTTCGGCCTTGACCTCGTCCGAGAGCACGCCGCGATACCCCACTTTGGGGCTCGCCCTGCTGAACAACTCGTAAACCTTCTTGTTGAAAGAAACTATATGCGGATATACTTACGGTTCAGTTTTGGTATCCCCGCCCATTGTGCTGTGGTTGGATGGTTGATGACAGGAGAGGTGGAAGAAGGAAAATGAGTTCCACTAAAAAAGAGAGCGGGGTTATTAGCGGACGGTGAAACAGAAGCAAATTTCAAAATACTCAGGGGAGGGCATGTACTTTACCATTCTTGCCGAATGAGGTCATTACCAAATAGTCAGATCGATATAAATTAGGCTTGGGATATTTACGGATTTCTCCACCCCCCCGGAATGGACACGGTCTCATCAATTTGGAGCACACTTGCCAGAGTAAGATACACAGTTCGCGTCGGTTTCCTCAATCGTAACGTTATCTAGTAGAGATTCAGGGAGTCCCATATCTCGGAGACCCACACGCATCTGCTGCCACACCAGCACGGCTAAGTTCTCGGTCGTTGATGGCCGCTTGACGAAATAGTCCACCTCCACGTCCTCAATAAAAAAAAAAACACGTGAATCACCATACTGCACAACATGACAAGTAGCTTACATACTAGATTTCGGTGGTCTAGAAGGTCAGCTACGTACTGCTGTGCAATTGACTTGAGCACGCGGAGATTGACGACCATGCCCGTGTGAGGATCGACCTATCACCATGAGTCAACCCCATGTGGCTCCGCTGGTTTGGAAACAGATTGTGCTTACTTGGCCTGCAAGGGACACGGTGATCTTGTAGTTGTGTCCGTGTCCGTACTGTCGGTTACAAGGACCATAGAGTTTAACATTGTCTTCATCACTGAGGTAAATCGAATGCAGTCTATGCGCCGCGGAGACGCTAAAAGTCCGAGACAACCGGACGATAGGGGTGGGCTCCACTTGCAAACGAGGTATAGTAGGGAGAGCCATCAGTAATGGATTTGTATGTATGAACTATGTTCGGTCTGTTTTTTATTCAAACCACTGCGGCCATTCACACGAGTTTGCCGCTCAGAGCCGGCGGTTCAGGGGGAGGTGAGTTGAAGCCACGTTCTGGTCCCTGGTTTTAGTCCTGAAGCGAGGTGTCCTAGTATCCATACTAGTGCCAGCAAATCCTGAGAAGGTCCAGAATTGAAGTTCTCCCCACGCGTGCGAGGGAACGAGATGGGTTATACAGTCAGTAGGGAAGAGGCTGGGTGTCCAAGTACCGGTTATATCGAACAAATGACAAGGGTTGATCCAAGCGCGGAAACAGCCGGAAAGTCATCTCAAGAGTTGTGCCTCTGGTATTCCATTATCACTTGCGCTAGTATGCGTGGTGGTGGGAAAGAACGATCACACTTTGAGACATTCCATTTTGTCTTCATCCGATGACTTCCCTATGATCACGTGCCAATAAGATCGACCATCACTCGGCGTCACCAATGTCGGCCGCGGCAAACGCACTATCTCGGGCTCTCAGTGAGTAAAAGCACGCAATCAGGGGGGATGAACTAACGGGGAGGCTCGTATTGAAGTCCCCGCTGCTTTCGGCTTGGCTCTGGTACAGGCGAGCATTTACGATGTCCCTGGAGGTTACCGTGCGGTCATGTTCGATAGGTTCGCTGGAGTAAAGCCAGACGTGAGGGAATCTAGCCTGTAATATTGGCGATTATTAAAGGATATAGTAGGCGTCGCCCGAGGGAACCCATTTTCTCGTCCCGTGGCTCCAACGAGCCATCTTGTACGATTGCCGCATAAAGCCCAGGGTGAGCATGCAAACACAAAGCCCGACTATAACCTAGCCCAATCCTCGCATATGCAGAACATCTCGACGACTACTGGATCCAAGGACTTGCAAATGGTATCCATCACACTGCGAGTCATGTCTCGTCCAGACGTAAATCACCTGGCCAAAATCTACCAGACTCTTGGTCTGGATTATGATGAACGTGTAAGTTGTAGATACAAGTTAACGTTGTATGTATTCATATCGGCCATCAGGTGCTCCCCTCGATCGGGAACGAGGTGCTCAAGAGCATAGTTGCGCAATTTGATGCTGCTGAATTGATCACCCAGCGTGAAGTGGTGCGTGTGGCAAATTTTTTCATTTGGGGTGCGTTCTCCTGAAATAAATGCATAGGTCTCCTCGCGCATCCGTGAAGATCTTCTTGCTCGCGCTGGGGAGTTCAATATCAAACTTGAGGATGTGTCGATTACGCATCTTACTTTTGGACAAGAGTTCACAACGGTATGTCATGCGTTGATGTCCGCATATGTGGTTCCCACTGGGATATCGATTATATGGTCCTTACTTTGACCTTGTACAGGCCGTCGAAGCCAAACAGATTGCCCAGCAAGACGCCGAACGAGCCAAGTTTGTGGTAGAAAAGGCGAGCCCGGGCTTAGCACCATATCGCCGAGACGCGGTGTTCTGATTATCAACTAGGCCGAGCAAGAGCGTCAGGCGGCAGTCATTCGCGCCGAGGGTGAAGCAGAGGCTGCTGCGACGATTTCTCGGGCGTTGGATCGTGCCGGAGAGGCCTTTGTCACGTTCAGGAAAATCGAAGCGAGCAAGGTATGGCGCTCCGCCCTGTTTGTGGCTCAGTTATCATCTTACGTGGGGTCTAGGCCATCGCAGCGGCACTGGCTGCCAACCGCAACGTGTCATACGTCCCGAGTTCCGGGGGCAACATCCTGCTCAACGTCCCCGCGCAGCAGTAAAAACAGTGAATGCATGTATAAATTACTTTTCGTTGATGCATATAGCCGCCCAACTCATGATTTGCGAACTGATGTAAAAATCTCGTGGTGTTACCGTGGGTTACTCAAATGAGGAGACAAATTATGTACTTTAGGGCCGGCCTGAAGTTTGCCCGACATGCTCTGGATAGCCGCCCTGCACTTGCATCTGACCACGGCTGTCTGAGCGCCTCGACGTGTTACTCTTCTCTTTTTCTCTCATCTATTTCTCTCGTATCTCTCTCCTCTCGTCTGTTTCCCTCTCGTCTCTGGTGTTTAGCTTGTGTCAATAAATTTTCGTGAGTGATATTAGGTCAATGGGTTCGAGGCGCTCATGATTAAACTGACCGATATGCCAGATCCTCATTCCGTTTTACTCTGTACAGCAGAACTCTAACTACCAACCAAAATGATGTCTGGACCAACCGCTGAAGCACCTGTGAGTTTGGATCTAGCTCGTACTTGGCACTCGGCGATACTAACGTGTCTCCGCAGCGCCGCGCGCACCTCTACGTTGGCAATCTGTCGCCTCGCGTGACAGAGTACATGCTGACTGAGATTTTCGCAGTAGCTGGCCCCGTGCAGCACGTAAAAATCATCCCGGACCGCAACTACCAACACGGTGGCCAGAACTATGGATTTGTCGAGTACATGGACATGCGCGCTGCCGAGACCGCGCTCCAGACGCTCAACGGCCGCAAGATATTCGACACCGAAATCCGCGTGAACTGGGCATACCAGGGCACTCAGAACAAGGAGGATACCAGCAACCACTTCCATGTATTTGTTGGCGATCTGTCCCCCGAGGTCAACGACGAGGTCCTTGCCAAGGCCTTTGCAGCATTCGGCAGCCTCAGCGATGCACGTGTCATGTGGGATATGAACTCGGGCAAGTCGCGTGGATACGGTTTCCTCGCGTTCAGGGACAAGACCGATGCCGAGCAGGCGATTGCGACCATGAACGGCGAGTGGCTCGGTTCCCGCGCGATTCGCGTCAATTGGGCGAACCAAAAGACCCAGTCGGGCGGTGGGGGTGGAATGCCCGCTGGCATGCCCCCGATGAACGAAACGATGGGCATGGGTCCCGGACCAATGGGCGGTGCCCCTGCCCCCATGAACTTCCAAGGCGGCCCACTCTCGTATGAAGCTGTCGTCGCTCAAACGCCGGCGTACAACACGACCGTCTACGTCGGCAACCTGGTTCCCTACTGCACGCAGGCGGATTTGATCCCACTGTTCCAATCGATTGGCTATCTGTCCGAGATCCGCATGCAGGCCGACCGCGGGTTCGCGTTTGTCAAGCTGGACACGCACGAGAATGCGGCCATGGCGATTGTGCAACTCCAAGGCCAGCTTGTGCACGGTCGCCCGATCAAATGCAGCTGGGGCAAGGACCGGAGTGCAGCCGATACCGGTGCGCCTGGGAGCATGATGACCCCCACGGCTGGAGCGGGCGCCTACGGTGGGGTGGTGAGTTGGCTCTGTTTTTTTGGATTCGTGTCAAATTGACTGTCTGTTTGATAGCCTATGTACGGCATGCCTCAGCCGAATGCGTATGCGCAATACGGGTTCGGAGGTGCTGGATATGGTGGATTTGCGAATGGACAAGGTAGCGTTGGTGCTGGCATGCCCCAACCTAATCCTGCCCAGGCTGGCGCCCCGATGGGCATGGGTGGTCAAGATGCTGGCGCTATGGGCGGGGCGGGCAATAGCGCTGCTGGCCAGTGGGGCGCGAGCGACCCTAGTGCTTTCTACCAGCAACAGCAGTACTGGGGAGGCAAGTCCACCTCACTTCTTCGTTTGATCTAAACTAATCTGAACTCCTGCAGGTTATTACAACCAGCAAGCTCAGCCCGGGTCCAACGGCCAAAACTGAATAATCTAGGTGGGGCCACGCGCGGCGGGGGTGCCGAGTAACGCAGGCGTTGTAAACCATTTCATTTCCCTCCATTCCGGTGTAGTTGTTCATTTCTCCTCTCGGTCTTGGGTTTTAGCCTTCTTCATACTCGCACTTGACTCGTCTCGCACGTCTTACTCCGCATCGTTGATCCCAGTGTTTCAATATCTTTTCTTTTCCTCTGATATCATTGTGTCCCTTGTGCTAGTTGCGATTTTCTGTCTTGTTCAAGCATTTATATGTTTAGCTCGTATCTCTCGGTTTTACTTGAAGCTACACATTGCCTGTCAACTATTTTTCAGACAATTATCCTGCTTTTCATTTACTCGAAGAATTAGGCTTTACACGCCAATCAGTGGGGAAACTGAAACGTCGGATCAGATACTAGATCGATGTGCCACGACTGCAGTTGCATCGGCAACTCAAGCTCTGCGGTAAACAAACTATATATAAACCCTAGAAAGCGTTATACAAAAAAGCACTACTCGGCGACGGGAGAACACTGTTCCCAATCGTCCGTGCCAGGATTATTAGATGTAGTATCTGTAGGCTCTACCTCGCGTGCATCAACAACTGACCAGTCCTCGTCAACTTTGCTCCCCATCAAAGCATCTCTTTCCGCAACGGCGCGTCTCGCTTCATACCATGCCACAGCCGCACGACCATCCAGTCCAGTAGCGGTTCCAGCATCTATGGGCGAGCTGCACCCGCAAACAATGCCGCTCAACCGTTCGGGTTCAGCTGCAACACGTTGGGCGAGCTGGAGGGCACGCCGTTGCGCTCGTCTTTTCCCGACGCAGACAGATGTTCGGCTGTCACGTCTACAATATCATCCCCAAGCTCCGATGTGGCGGTCGAGTTGGGCTGAGATTCCCACCCAACGGTGCGCAATTCGGTGTACTATGTGATGTATTAGGTACTATAGAAGATGTAACGACGGTCAACTTACGAACGCATTCGCATGGTTCATCTTGTTGGCCGCGTCGTTCATATGATCCAACCAGCGCTGCAACAGCCCGGCATTATCCTTCTTCAACTCCTCATTCCGCTGCTCAATCTGCGACAACTCGAGTTGATGGGTCTGTGCCTCATCGATCAACACCTGCAACGCGCGGTTCTTTTCCTCGATCTGCTCCTTGTGGTCCTTGGTGATCTTGCGTAGCCGCTCGAGCTCTTCTTTAGTGTGCCGGAGTTCTTCGAGGTTGAGCCGTGTGTGCTCTTCCTTTTCGCGCAGGGTCTCGTTCATTGAGAGTAACCGTTGGGCATTCTGGCCTTGGGTTTTGTACACTGCTGCGAGTTCGTCACGAAGCGCGGTGATTTGTGATTCGAGTGATGCAACATAGGCCACTCGTACGGGATTACTATCAGAATTGTCAGCGGGGTAGGTGATAATGAACACTCAGTGAGCTTACTCTGGCCCGGATGACCCTGCTGCAGGAGCGCTTCCTGACTGCGATTGGACAGATCCGACAGCGCGGAGTAGACTCGAGTTGCGTTCGCTTAAGAGGCGTGCCTGTTGTGCCAGTCGCCGGTCTACGAGAATATTACTATATGGGAATAGATGATCTTATTATTTTACTTACACTGTTCGATGATACTGGCATAGGCCGTCTCCTCCGCGTTCCTTTCAAGCAGTCGTTGTCTAAGTTCCTCTTGCCACGACATACTATGAATAAATCCATAAATTATTAAATATTTCCAAGTCTCATCCAGTACACACTTACTTGGCAATATCTCCCCACGAACCGAGTCGAGACGGGAACGGAGAGTATTGTGGCAAGGAACAAGCCAGAGTCTGTGGGGATAAGCCCGTTGTTTGAACATATTTGTTATGATCTGAACCGCACAACCCGCCTATCGTCATTGCCTCCTGCCAACGACCACAAGACCCGCCACTAGTCGCCTGCTTTTCTACGATCCCCTGTACGTTTTTACCACTTGTTATCGCTCCGGGATATTCGATAATTATGTACTAATTTTTGGTGCCACGCAGAGCGCTTCTGTTATCTCCCTAGCTCCCTTTATCGACATGGGCCGAGTTCTCCTCAAAGCAAGTTGGGCTGTTGCGCTGTGCAATGGAAGTTATTAATGGACATGAATATTATAGGTTATCATTCTCGGGGATAGTGGTGTGGGAAAGACGTCGCTGATGAACCAGTACGTCAACAAGCGGTTCAGTAACCAGTACAAGGCGACCATTGGTGCGGACTTGTGAGTCATCCCTGCCATCTCTCTTATGCCCACACTCACCCAAACCTGCGTGGTAAAGTCTGACTAAGGAGGTCATGGTTGACGACCGCCTAGTCACAATGCAACTCTGGGACACCGCCGGCCAAGAGCGTTTCCAGTCGCTCGGAGTCGCATTCTACCGTGGTGCAGACTGCTGCGTCCTCGTTTATGACGTCAACAGTTCCAAGGTCCGTCCTGTGTCCCCAACCAACCGCCACCGACTCACTCACATGTCCTTGGCAGTCGTTTGAAACCCTCGACAGCTGGCGGGACGAATTCCTCATCCAGGCTTCCCCTCGTGACCCGGAGACATTCCCGTTCGTGGTGCTGGGTAACAAGATCGATGTGGAGGAGAACAAGCGGCAGGTGTCCCAGAAGCGTGCGATGACCTGGTGTCAATCCAAGGGCAATATCCCGTACTTTGAGACCTCGGCGAAGGAGGCAATCAATGTCGAGCAGGCATTCCAAACGATTGCCAAGAATGCGCTTGCGCAGGAGGAAGAGATCGAACTGTACGCTCTCGAACAAGACCGTGAGTATACTGGATGACTGACTTGTGACCTTGACAGATATACCGAGTACCCAGAGCCTATTAGAATCGACTCGGACAATACTCAGAACTACGGTTGCAACTGTTAAATTCTTTGAATCAGCAGCATTGGTGGACTCGTTTCTGGATTCCATGTGTCAAACTTGGTTGATCATGAAAGTTTGATCTACGGAGCCCTTGTCTCTTCTTATCCCCCTTTAGTATGCTTAATTCTCATTCATACTCACAGAACCGCAATTGTATTTCCCATATTTTAACGATTTTTTTGGCTCATTAGCGGTTACAGTTGCGCGTGTGTGGATGGGCCAATTTCATGATTTGTTATGACTTGTGGGTTGTGCGGCGGACAGGTGTCTCATTGGGCGATGCGATTGCGCAACGTCTTGGCTGGTAAATTATGGGTCTCGCAAGCCCGTGAAAGAAGCGCTGGACTGGCGCGCCGGGGATTGTTCGAGCAATCTCCGTTTTGGATAATCTTCTTGTCCGTGATCTTGTCGGCTGACTGTCTTATGTCTTCCATCATAACGCTTACTCGCTGAAATAAATGCTTGGACTATCTTCGCGATGAGTTAATATCCTTCTAGAGGAAGGTAAATCCTGTTGTACCATCGACCACGATATTGCCGACATCGACCCATAACTCTGGCAACGATTCTATGTGACTAAACTGGCATTCCTCTATGACTATGCCGACGAATCCATATGGCTACTCCGACAATTCTATTTACCTGCGCCGGCAATTCCAAGTAAACTTCAACTTCGTCGGCTTATCTTGACACCTCTTCCCGACGCCTACCTTGTCCCGCTATTTCCCCGCCCATATACCCGCCCGAAGCTCGTCATCCGACAATGACGACCACGGCGGGGTATAAAAGCACAATGGGGCAGAGTATGCCGAGTCGGGCAGCTAAAGGATGTCTACTGGTACTTGGCTAACACTCTCGGTCGCTCTACTTTTGGTTCAGAGCGCATCGGCTCAGCAGCCGCTCTATGCGCAGTGTGGAGGGATTGGTTGGACTGGGGGCACGGTACGTTGATGGCCTACGACAATCTATTTCAGTGTACTCAAGGATTGGTATAAAGACTTGCGTTTCTGGTGCGGTTTGTACGAAGCTCAATGATTGTATGTGATTCTTCCTAGGAGGGATAAGAAAGATACTCAACCATATGACAGATTACTATCAATGCTTGGCCGCGGGAAGCACAACTACGACTTCTATCCCTGTGACCGTTACGACGACTCTTCCTCCGTCTACAACCACCAGTTGGGTTGACTTCATTAGGCTAAAAAGCAGCTGAGAATCTTACGATTTACATCCATTCATAGCTCCTTCAACTACCTCTCCGACTTCGGCTGTTCCTACCACTACTTCCCCTGGTTAGTAATTACTCGCACCCACCTAAACTGAGTGTTAATCAGTGATCGTAGGGGCAACACCAACGGGAGCATGGGCAACTGCTGTTACCAAGGTACCCCGCTCACCTTGACAGACATAAATGAACTCTAAATTACTATTAGGCCAAAGCCGCTGTCGCGAAACTCACACTAGCTGAGAAAGTATCCCTCGGCACCGGTATGAACATCCGGCTGTCCCCATTCGCTCCCAATTTCTAACGCCTACTCTCTCCCTCTATTCACCACCCCTCCCATAGGTGTACAGTGGCAAAAGGGCCACTGCGTAGGAAACACACCTGCGATCTCAAGCATCAACTTCCCCGGCCTCTGCCTTCAGGATTCACCGCTTGGGGTCCGCTATGCAGACAAAGTCTCCGTTTTCCCGGCTGGAATAAACGTGGCCGCTACGTCCGTTAATTAGTCAACAGATCTCGGAAAGACTGATCTAACACGAGCTATAGGTTTAACCGTAATTTAATACAACAACGAGGAGCGGCGCTCGGAGCCGAGTTTAAAGGCAAGGGTGTGCACGTTGCGCTTGGTTAGTTTAGCCTTTTCATATTGTTCATGGGGTGCTAACGATCTGGGGGATAGGTCCTGCCGTGTATGTGAAACTTGGCCTACGGCAAGGTGGTTTGCTGAAAGTTTATTGCAGGAATATTGCAAGGGCTCCCGCGGCTGGGAGGAACTGGGAAGGGTTCGGCGCAGATCCTTACCTGGCCGGAGAGGCGTCTTACGAAACGGTTATTGGGATTCAATCCCAGGGTGTGCAGGCTTGGTGAGTGCTCGAAATTTGTGGGTGGTGTGATAGTGTTGGTGAGACCCGTGTCCAGTGCCAAGCATTACATCAACAAGTACGTACGATCGGCTGGAGAGTGCTAGCTGTGTATTCAAGGCCTTTTCCAGTGAACAGGAGCATTTCCGCGAGTCGAGTTCGTCGAATGTAGATGATAGGTGAGTGTTTGTTGAGTTTATGCGTAAGAGTATTGTTCATATGTTTCCCCAGAACGGTCTGTTGATTGTTTCGAGGATTGACACGCTATGACTGATACATACTTTAACATAATAGCAACACGAGATCTACCTTCCTCCAGTGAGTTAATTTGTCCGCTATTGTAGGCGCAAGCTAAGATTTTTTTATATAGTTTTTGAAGGCCGTACAAGCCGGCGTTGCAAGCTTTATGTGTTCTTACAGTGAGTCCAGAGACCATACAATTTTGTCCATATCTGAACTGACAACCCTCCTTACAGATCAGAGTATGAGACCAATCTCATACATCACCTAATACCGTTCTAAATGTTTCATTTGCTTTAGTCAACGGAACATATGCTTGTGAGAATAGCAATGTCCTAAATAATCTGCTAAAGTCGGAGTTGGGATTCCAAGGCTGTAAGTTGTTGTTTTCCAAGTCGAAACCAATTATCCTAACCCTCTGATTCAATTAGATGTCATGTCGGGTGCGCTAATAAGCTTCCTGTGCGCATACACCCACTGATTTGTTTGTTTATCAGATTGGTGGGCTACCCACTCTGGGGCGACTTCTGTCAATGCCGGGCTGGATATGACTATGCCAGGAGATATAACTCTGGGATCTGGTACAACGTAAGACATTATTCTTGCAAGGGGAGATACGGAGTACTGACAGATTTTCCGCTCCAGTTACTTTGGTTCGAACCTAGTCAGTTCCGTCAATAGTGGACAGGTCAGCCAAAGTCGTATCGATGATTTGGCCACCCGTATCCTCGCCGCATGGTAAATCGATCGATTGAATTTCCACATCGCATATACTTAGGTATTCGTAGGTATCTTCTCGGACAAGACTCGGGGTACCCGTCTGTGAACTTTGACTCTTGGAACATCAACGATTCGTTCAATCAGCACGTCGACGTCCAAGGTGACCACAAGACGTGAGTATATTGCTACAATTGAGTCGCAAGTGGTTCTTAGAGTGGCTTCAGACTCATCCGGACCATCGGAGCCGCTTCAACCGTCCTCCTCAAGAACAAAAATTCGACGCTCCCGCTCAAGACACCATCTACGATCGCAGTGATTGGAAACGACGCTGGCCCTAACTCCAAGGGAATTAATGGATGCGGAGATCGCGGTTGCGACGACGGTATTCTTGCGCAGGGCTGGGGAAGTGGGACAGCCGAGTACCCATACTTGGTCAATGTACGTGCGAGTCCTAGCTAACAGAGTGCTACTAAGCCTTTAATCTCAGCCTTTGGATGCTATCAAAACTAAAGCGTCTAATATTGGAGCAACCGTGACAAGTTCTTTGAGCGACAGCGACACCAACGCGGCCGTAAATGCGGCTAGGGGCAAGGACGTCGCCTTGGTATTTATCTCTGCAGACTCTGGTGAAGGCTACATCACTGTAGAAGGGAATGCGGGAGACCGGTGAGTACATTTGATACATATTCGCACTTGGACTCATCTCGCGATAGAAACAACCTCCAAGCCTGGCACAACGGTGATGCTCTCGTGGCAGCTGTAGCGGCCGTTAACAAGAACACGGTCGTCGTTGTCCACACTGTTGGGCCAATCATCATGGAGTCTTGGATCGACCACGCAAATGGTAAGTGAGTAGCCGGTCGGTAGAGTCGGTGCTCATTCGGCGTAGTTACCGCGGTCCTTTGGGCTGGGTTGCAGGGTCAGGAGGCGGGTAATGCTGTAGTCGATGTCCTCTGGGGTGCGGT
>WSTI01007737.1:5939-19247 GCA_019616915.1 Ceratobasidium sp. 423
GAGTAAGTAATATAAAATAATCGAAATGTCTACTCACAGGGCCCATGAAGCATACAAACCCCAACATGACCACTTGGGTGAGGGTATGCTTGTATACCCCAACAACCCCACGGGGCTGGTCAACTGACGCATTGCCCGTGTCGTGGTCGTCGCGCGAGACTCTCTTCTCGATGTCTGACATGGCTTGAAATTCGTATCAGACCGACTCGAGCTCCCCAAATTGAACCTAGAGGTTGGGTCGTAAGAGCAAGGGTGACGGGGCCAACCATTTATAGATCGGCCATAGTGTGGATAACGTAGTAGCACAGAACCCTCATTCAACCGGAGTCCCCGGCCACAATTTGAACAGCGAAGCACCTCGGCAAGACGCCTACCACATGCTCTCGATCGTTTACCAGATTTGATCGCTGGTTATGTTATCTATCTGTACCTTGAAAGATAAACTGAGGGATTTACTCCTATCAACGAGGCTATGTTTGTACGCCCCATGATCATTGGCGGAAATGGGGTAAATTGTGCCCACTAGCACCTGTGGTAGATCTCCACATGCCGAATGTAAGCGACAGAAAGCCGAGTACACTGGCTAAAAGCAACCATGGTCAGGACATTGCACACGACCTGGCGTACTCGGAAAAGAAACGTCGCACAAGGTTATTTCTTGCGCCAGCCCAACTAGGACAGATAACAGATGGCAGTCTCACGAGAACTCTGAAAACACTGGGAGTGTTGATCCACTTCAGCTCGTGCGACTCACTCGGCCACATTCCCCTACCAAGTGGGGGAGTTACTCCCAGGTGTCGAAGCGCACAACGAAATCACCTTCACTCGAGGCCGAGTTCGACGCGGGGGCTCCAAGCGCTGCTAGATCCGTATTGAGGCGACGTTATGGCCTATAGAGCTTCTTCTCGGTTCCAGCGCCCGTGCCATTGTCGTACTCGAGTTGTCGATGGTCTTTAGGCCCCACCGCCCATATCCTAAGCCCAATCTTAACATATTCCCAGTGTTACAAATGCGTGATGCATGCACGAAATATTGATATACGTGATACAAGGTATATACTCAAAACTCGGAGTTTCAGCAAAGCGACAAGCCATAGAAATGAATACATGCGAAACAAACCTAAAGGTCTCACCTATCCCGCATGACGATACTCTTCAGCTAATTTTTGAAGGTGGTTTCTAGCGTGGGTGTTCACGATGCAAGTTGGTGAGGCTATTTTGAAAGTTGGATTTGGTGGGTACAGGTACTTTCAGAGCCACTCGCAATTGGCTTGGACCTAAACGATCCAACGGACACCTAATGTATGGCGAAGAGTGAGTTAATCTGAACACCTTTGCTAGGGAGACTTACAGAGTCCTGAGGATACGCCGTTTCACAATCTGATCCTGCGCCATTTATCGCTGGGCCTCTAGGCTCCAATTCATACACATTTGACTGCACCCACATCAATCTCAGTCTTCTACAGCCGGATATATAACCCACCTCTTCAAGAGCTGCGACAGTGGTTGGGGCGTCATCCGTTACCGTGAGGACTGGACCTACTCTGCTCTTGCGAATCGGGTCGAGATGGGCGCGGATGTATCCTCTCCTATTTGGTTTCATCAATTGGTGGTCCACGAGGAAAGGAGGAGGGATGGGTTACCCTACGATGGTGATCATCAACGAGAGAGCGTACGCTTTCCCTAAGCGCGGTGAAATCAGTGCGGGTTCGATCATGGGGGCGCATATATGTACCTGTCATATCGACTAGAACCACAGTCACGGGGTGTATGAGAGTGTTTATCTGAAATTCTTCAATACCATACCTATAGAACTTAGACGGAACTCACGATGTACGCGTTAACAATCACGAAGATCATAAGGATTGGTGGAGGAGCCGCCGAGGCCTGTTTTAAGGCGTCAGGCGAATCCCTAGTAAACGGGTGGAAAGTCTCACCCAAGTTACTTGCCAGACGGTCTTGAATACACCATTATGTTCCTTAAGATCTATTTTAAATCATTTTTCATTACGATGTTGGGGGGGAGGGGAGGAAACGGGGTTTACTAGTTCGTGTGCGGAACAAATATACCACAGCTAGAGCCGGGGGTCAGTACGTGTGAAAGGGAGTTGGGATGGCGTACTCACTACTGGTCGTTATACATAATTCTAGCACGAACGATGAGAAGATCCATACTCCCACTGTAGACAAGACAAGAGGGATGAAGTTCTGCGTTATGAGTGTAGTGGGATGGTAGGCTCTCACTTGAGATTGAGGCCTGGTATAAATCACTGGTTAGTATGCTTGGGACAGGTAAGTAGTATTGTGCGACATACTGGTTTAATTGTGCTCCGTTTAACCGACGCGAGGAGATAATAACCCTTTAAATCGGTTTAGCATGGAATCTAAGTTCGGGTTTATACCAGAGTTCATACCAGAAATAACCCCGGAATAAAGGCTGTGAGCCATAGCACCAAAAGCGGTAACACAAACAATATACGTTGTTTGTATATCCTCCAACAACGGAAGATGAAAAACAACTGGACAGATGCGCCTATTGTTACATTCAGAACGGGAGTCAAAACTAAGACCTGTTCAGCCAATTGTTAACATGAGCCAAGCGGGATTTTAACGGAGCTTACGGCAGGACGAGACGCGGGTGCGCTTGAGTCAAAGAAATCCAGTGTATCGTATAAGTGTACGATCGTTTGCGTGAGAGAGAGCCCATTAACGAAAATAACATATATCCTGAACCAAATATTGTCGTTCTTGAGGCGTGAAGAGGTAAGGAAGCTTATGAGGAGTGGGATGAGGATGCCTAGCTCCCTAGTTGGATAAGCTCGAGTGTTGTGATAATTAATGGCGTACCCTGGAGTATACAATGCACCATGCCTGCGATGGCCGGTGTTTTCGGGTCCAACCATGGTGTCCTTCCCATTGTTCAGAGGGGAGGAGGAATAAAGTCTGTACTGTCCTCTCGTGCTTCAACAGTTCTAGTACTAGGTTGGTGTGGCGCGAATCCCAAACAAGGCCGGCTAAATACCCGTAACTCTATGAATTGTCGTTTGGCAGGGGAGCCATTACGCCCGAGTAACTAACCCCGGGCATCTGCGTGAGGTTGCCTGTCCCTGATAAAATTAGCATTGGCTCGCACGAGGGTGTTGTGAACCCTCAAGTGCAAGTCGACTGTAGTCTGGAGACTCGAGAGTTGCTAACTGGAAGAGGAAATTCGACTGATCGGCGAGTTGTGAAAGTAAGGGTACAGTAGTCGACTCTCTCGATTCGCAAGTTGTTGGTAGGTGTTTCGCGCTATAACTGAATTGACCCCACACCTGATCTGGGCCCAAGTAATTCAGTCCCTGTGGATTGATTGTGAATCGAGAGAGTTGACTGTAGCATTTAATTTCTAATCGATGGATACCGTGTTAGTGGGCGTGAAGATCGCGGAGTGATGCTTACAAATTATAATACACTACGCAGAAGGGGCAGTTGGTGTAGGTTTGGGCCCACCTGCAAGCTTCATGATGTCCTTCATAATCTCTTCGCTCCGTTTACCATCCACTTCAATATCATGTTTTGTCCCGTCGGCTTTGCGAAAATAATGTCAATTGTAAAATTATATGTACTAGGTTGATGTACACTCACCAAACTCCAACTGCAACGAAGGCTTCCACGGATCCTCCCTCGTAAATTGTTTGAACTTGTTCACTCGGTACGTAACATCCGGATTAGCATATGCAATCCGGGGAAGATCATCTTTTAAAAAATGCCTATAATGACCCCGTTATTAATGTGGGCGTGCCACAATACATTCAGTCCCTCGGGCGTACCTGGCGCCCCAATGTGCATTTCTCGGGGCCAAGTCCAGCTGAAGCGACTTTACGCCCGGTTTAAAATACGGAATAGGCTGTTTTGTGAGAAGGGCTAGAGATTTTCCGACCGTTGTTAGTTTTCGCTTCGTTGTACTCATTTTGGTGCGAGTTGTGCACGGAATTGGGCGATCGTGGAAGGGTGGCAATCAAAGTGTTACTTCATCCCGGCGCTTACACTAATTCACGGGATGTTAATTCAAAGCTTGTTGGCCACCATCACTCATCTCGAATGTCATTGAGTGCGACACGGAGCCGGAGGTCCAATGCGGGTAATAGGTGTGTAAAGCATCTAGACATAATTTTTCAGGACGCGCTAATAGGTATGTAGATGGGCCGAGGCTCTAGCGGCTGTCCAGCTCGAGAGCGGGGATGTTCCAGATCTGGATGCGGAGGCAGGTGAAGAGTTCATAGGGAAGGAAGGTAAGGCAGCTCGATAAAGCTGGTTGTATGCTGTGCTGACACCTATGGCAGAGGAAGACATATTTGAAAGCGACTTTGAAAGTACCGATGAAGAAGAGTATGCAAAGCAAGGCGTTGATGATGGCGAGAAACATGTGCAGATGGAAGAGAAAGCTGAACGACGCGTGGGTATATTTCCCTCTCTCCCTATTAGCTGACATCGAGTATGTATTGGGTAGGCAGCTCGCGCAAAGGCGTCAAAGACCGGTTCCGCACCAGCACAAAAGATATTGGAAAGGGCGATGAGAGGGCAACCAGCACCCAAGAAGAAACGGACTTCGACAAAGAGTACCGTGGAGAAGAAGCCCAGTCTTTTGTGGGATGCGACGAGGCAGAGCGAACGTGCGTTGACCGTTAAGCATAAGTTTCAGGTGCAGGAGCGGTTAAAGGATGCAGAGAAACGAAAGGTGAGCACTCCTTCCCTGATGAATTTGTCTAACCTCGGTGAACCCATTTAACCCTACCTAGGCCCACGCACCCAGACGCCCCCGCCCTGTTGCCCCCACTAAAACTCAGGATGAACTCATCGCTGCGGCACTCGAACTGGAAGAAAAGAACACCAAGGCGCTGCACGAGTTTTTGGAAAAGGAAGAGGAAAAGAGGGCTGCTGCCCGGAAGGTTGTAAGGTTGAAGATTGAAGGACCGGTGGTTAGATGGGTTAGTCGAGGGGAGATGCCGCTGGTGGAGGAAGTTGAACAGGAACGAGGAAGAAGTGGGATGTTGGTTGTGTCGACTCAAGCACAGGTTCAGGCTCCCGTAACTCAAGCTCCTGTAGTTCAAGCACCATCAACTCAAACTTCATCAACTCAAATTCCTGTTGCCCATACTGCTCCTGTGCCAGTGGCACCTACCTCATCACTCATCGTACCCGAACCCTCCAGTACTCCAGTTCCGAACTCAACCCCAGCCCCAGCCCGAGCAAGCACCCCACTAAGGGCTCAACGCATGCAAGTATATGTCGAAATACCCACACCATCCAAGTCTATGCGACGTTCATTATCATCCCCGACAACACAAGGCTCGTTGGTCTCTCGGGGACGAGAGGGTTCGCCTTCACTATTGATATCCCGCGGGTTGAGTGTTCCTTCGACTCAACCACTGGTTAGGTCGCCCCTTTCTTCGGCGGTGTCTTTGCCTAGGAGCCCGTTGAGTACTTGTAAGCCTTTGGTCCCAGAAGGTGGTTCATCCCAGTCTCTGGTATCTACAACTTCGCCGCCGTTGCTGGTTGGAGTTTCTCTAACCCCCGAACCAATCCCTTCTCAACCCTCTGGGCCCACCTCTCAACCTCTCGAACCCACCTCGTCCCGGCCTGACCCATTCCGCACCACTCACCGCCCAATGGCGATCCGTCAACCAAGCGTGAGCTCTTCAACTTCGAGCAAGAGCAAAGGGAAAATGGTCATGTATGTAGAGATACCAGTGCGGAAGAAGGATAGGAGTGGGACCCCGGTGCCTGTACCAGCTGGAACTGTGGGGCCGAGTTCGGGTGGGTTACTACTAGAACCTTCCTCCGTCCCCCCTGTTTCTGCCCCCTCTATTTCTGCATCTTCCGTTCCTAGTCCTTCTGCTCCCTCTAAATTTGCCATTTCCGTACCGCCGGCACCTGTTCCCCCCAGACTTGCCTTATCACCCCCCTCCCAAAAACAAACACGCAACTACGTGATAGTAGAGTATGGCGGAGGAGCCCGGGCTTCGTTTGGATGGAATATGCGAGCTGTGTTTGGGGACCATGCGGATTGGGAAGATATATTGATTCATGGGATCAAGCCGCCTCGTAAGTCCCGTATTATTTCTCTTAAACAAACTTAATCTAATATCTTGTAGACCCAGTAAAACCAATCTGTGCAATAACTGGCCTTCCTGCACCATATCGTGATTCAAGGACGGGCATACCTTATGCGAATGCATATGCATACAAGACGCTCACACGGCTCCTTGCACATGAGTTTGTTTGGTCCAAGGAGAGGGGATGTTATGTGGGTGATGAGGGAAAGAACCCGGCGAGGAGTGTGCCAGCAGGATGGAGAAGCGCTGCGTCTGGACGATTCTAATGTACTAGACTCTTTACGGGCAAACGCGCCAATTTATCACTCGATTTTTCCAAGTCACGTGCACCACGGGGAAGGAGCGTGTTGCATTTAAATCTCTGTCCCCTATCCAAACCACGACACTCATACCTTGTATATAATGCCGCCTGCGACGCGTAATAAGGCTCCAGATTCGTCTTCGTCGATATCTGGGGCCGCTCATCAGACCTCAACAACGCGTGCAACTCGGTCAACATCGACAAAACCCCCGAATGACACCAAGTCCCGATTGGCTGCCACGACCACGAGCAGCGCCCCCCCTCCAAAGCCCGTTGGATCGACTTTAAGTCGGTCAACTACGAATCGGATGTCGGTAGTATTACCTGTGAGCAAGAAGTCTATTGCCACAAAGGAGAAAGACAAGGAGGACAAGGACAAGGATGATAAGGAGCCTATGCGAGTATGTTCTCCTAAACTTGCTATCCGATCATACGTTACATTACACTACAGGCATTCTTGCGTATCCGGCCCGCTCCAAATTCAGCCAACTCGACGCCATATATTAATACATTGTCACAAACTACAGTCGAGATGACCGACCCATCCCCGGCCGCTCCACGATTCGGCGTGCGTCCATCACTTGCCCCGGCGCCTAGTGCAATCTACACCTTCACCCGTGTATTTCCACCTGATACTCTTCAACCAGAGTTCTTTGCTTCCACCACGCTACCACTCGTCAGGGACCTCCTAAACGGCGAGAACGGGTTGGTATTCACATACGGAGTTACCAATTCGGGTAAAACGTATACTATTCAGGGAGGAAATGGAAAGGGCGAAGGAGGATTGCTTCCTCGGACTTTGGATGTGCTGTTTAATAGTATTGATGGGTTGCATGCGGGTAACAAGGTGTGTCTCGCTAGCGCTTAGGGGTGATTTGTGGCTGAGATTATATGGGAAAGTGGCGCCCTGCTAAATGTTCAAGTGTTGAGAAAGAGCCGAATTATGGGTCTTCTGTCAAGTCCAAGAATGGGCCCGCTGTGGAACCTGATGTAGAGTCCCTTATGGGCGATGATGTTGCTGATAGGGATGATACTGGTAAGTTATCCTTACACTTGTGCGCCCCACATTTGTCTAATGAGCGGTCCAGTCGTCAAGGTTGATAGAAACTACGAATATTCGGTATTTGTCTCGTACGCCGAAGTATACAACGAGAAGATTTTCGACCTCCTAGCCAGCGACTCGTTCTCACCCGAAGCATCCAGCATGTCCCGTTCCGGTTCCGCCCAATCTCTATCTCGCCCGTCGCATGCGAAACCACTTCCCAGGTATCTCTCTGCGTTATTACCCAAGAGCTTCAGTTCGCACCTTGGATTCGGGTCGAGTGGGAGCATAAGTAGTATGTCTGGAAGCACTGGGCCTGGTGGTGAAATGCCTGGCTCGATTACGCGCAAGGCTTTGGCGCTCAAATCCGATCCAATGACGAATGGGAAGTATGTTAGTGGGTTGAGAGAGATTCGGGTGCGTAGTGCTCAAGAAGGACGAGCGGTGAGTTTTATCCATCCTTTGTTTGCTTGATTCATTTCTAACGCCGGACTAGATTCTGAAACTGGGTCAAATTAACCGCACAGTGTTTGGTACGGTCGCCAACGAGCGGTCTTCGCGCTCTCATGCGGTATTTACTATCAAAGTTCTCCGCGTTCACAAAGGGGCAGACAAGGAAGACCCAGAAGAGGTTCAATGCGCCCGATTGAGCGTTGTAGACCTCGCAGGTAGCGAACGGAGCAAGAACACGCATACTACCGGTCCGTTTGTTCTCATTTCTAACATCCCTTCCATTAATGGCAATTATCTTTTCTGCAGGAGAACGGCTGAAAGAGGCTGGGAACATTAACAAGTCCCTCATGGTCCTTGGCCAATGCATGGAAATGCTCCGCGCAAACCAACGCAAGATCACAGCGGGTGGAACACTCAAGTTGGGCGTCGTACCTTTTAGACACTCGAAATTGACCGAGTTATTCATGGACTTTTTCGTTGGGGAAGGAAGAGCTGTGCGTTCCTGTCTCTTTCTCTCTCCGCCCCTATTCACATGTTCCCCACAGGTAATGATTGTAAACGTCAACCCCTACGACACTGGATTTGATGAAAACTCGCACGTCATGCGGTTTTCTTCTCTCGCTCGTGAAGTCGCAACTACCACTCAGCGGGTTTTGCCCCCTCGTCCTCCACCTGCCAGGAGTTCTGGGCTGGCCACTGCTGCTCGGGGATTGAGCGCGAGTATCGGGCCTGGTGCCGCTGTGCCCAGTGCCGCATCGAAGCTTGGTAGTCCCGCACCGCCTGTAAGGACTGCGAGAAAGGTTAGGCTTTCTGAAGGGACGCCAGCAGAGACTGTTTTGGAGGTTGTGGAGGGTGAGTTTCAAGCCTGGATCTTGGTGTCTAGGCCGGGGCTAACGATCCTTGGTAGAGGACGAAACATACGACGATGACGATGACGATATCCCCCGCGACACATTAGTAGATGAGTTGTTCGAAGAGGTTGATTACCTGCGTGAACGAGTAAGTGGTATCATTGGTCGAATTATACGTGCACCACTGATTGGGAATGGGGTGGTAGCTCTACGAAGCTGAGATGCGGGCGAGCACCATTGAAGCTGAGATTCGGGAGGAAGTAATGAAAGAAATGGAAGAGAGGATGCAGGCCATGGAGAAGATGTTTATGCGGCGGCTAGCCAGCGAGGTATGCTCTTCTAACCTCTACCGATTCACATGAATTCTGACTTCCTTATCTACAGGTCGAAGCTGGCGAGACTAAAACGGACCGCAAGATTGATATGCTCCAGCGTGCCGGGCTATTACAGCCCAGGCAAGAATCTGATAGTGAAGATGAGGAGACTATCGAGCAGAGCCTGGTTCGTGTGTAGTGTAGTCTGGTTGTGTCGTTGTACTTATATTGTGTATTCCAGATGGTTGCAGGTGAAACGGACAGTGAGGAAGAGGATGAAGAAGAAGACGAGGATGAAGAGGAAGAACTCAAGAGCCCTACGCCTCAGCATAAACAACTGACTGGCGAGCCATTGGCTACCCTCGAAGAGGGCGAGAGCTTTGAAGAGCAATCGGGGTTTATTGATGACGAAGCTGAGGAGAGTGAGGAAGAGCCTCAGACGACGATGGGCGAGGCGAGTATGGACATTGCAGATGACGATGAAGAGGAAATTGCAGAAACGCCAGAGGCAGAAGATACGCCAACTCCCTCCAAGCCCAAGGCCCGTACGCCTCGAAAGCAACGAATGGAGAGCGACGACGAAGACTATGAGCAAGACGACGACGAAGAGGAAGAAGAATACGTTCCTACACCACCTGCCAAGCCCAAACGCCAAACCACCTCTGGGACGCCCAAGTCCAAAACCTCTCGAACGCCGAAAGGAAAGGCGAGCAGCAGTACACCAACTGCCAAAGTCAAGCGGGAGTCTAGCTCGCCCATTACTACTTCCGCTCCCGATCAGGATGGAGACGAGAGTATGATGACTGCTGCAATCGTACCCAACAAACGTGCGCGTGCCGCACGGCTATCAGCTTCAGGACCTGGGAGCACGTACATCCCTGCGCCTGGCGAACCGGAGGCTGTGAAAAAGAAGAAACGGTGAGTCACAAGTGCGAGTGGGCAACAGTACGCTAATTGCTCTGATGGACAGACAACTCGGCAAAGTTTCCGCAATGACAGAAGAGCAGATCTGGGCAGCCGCAATGAAAGTCGAACATGAGAAGCAAACGATGGGCGTGAGACGGTTCGGCCGAGGCAGTCGATAGCCCCCACTGCAATGATTTACTGTGTTTATCTATCTCGTGTGTTTCAAACTAGATACCTACCTATAATATCTTTTGGATTAATATTCCTTGTTGGGTTTGGCCTAGTGAGTAAAGGTGCTTGTGATTGTGCTCTAGTTGGAATGTGGGCTGTTCCTGGTCGTGTATGCGCGGGTCTCTTGGGTGCCTGTTGATGACCCGACTTGTTCCACTTGGATTCCGCACTAGGATCAATCGTTGGGTGGCTGAAGGGACGTCATGATCCACGAGACTTGACTTGAAATGCTCAAGGTACATGCATGAAATTTCCCGTATCTACGCGTCTCGATAGCAGGTGGGAAGCCGAACCTGAACGGCGAAATGAAGAACCTACCGTTCGTTGGATGAAGGCGTGTGCACGTTGGGCTATTACTACCGCCGATCCGCGCGATCTTCCTCGCTGATCTCCGTAGAGAAAGTGGATGATTGGAACCTAATTTACGGTGGACGGCTAGAACCTTGTTTGTGGGCTGTGGAGTTACTTGGAGTGAGCGGCGTCATGGTGAACGCATATACCACGTGGCGAGTGGATATGAGGCTTGCCACTAGCCTCTACTATCACTCTGTATCCGTGATTTTTCGGACCATATCCGCCTTGCGTCCAAGTCGGTGTTCGCTGGATCCATGTAACGGCGTGTTTTCGATCGCGCGAAGTCGAACGATGTGCCTATACGGACAAGCGCGCCAATAAGGCATTCTCCGAAATAAAACTTGAGAAGCGGATGATCATCTCGGCTCTCGACATGTGGTTTCTTTCATTATACTCGAAGGTTCGCTCGGGGGTTGGATTCGAGGATGGCTTGGCCGTCTGAATGAAGTGTCCCGCGCCTGGGGTTGTGGACACCATTTTGTCATTAAATATCGATACTACTCGTCCTTGGGTTTAGACATCAATCGTCGACATTACCTAGTTGCAGTCTCGGATGACGCCATATCCCCACCCCCACACCCCACCCCCGTAATTACATTTCGCCCAGATTTTTCGGATTTACAGTATTCCTGCCGAGACCAGAAGTGAGAAGTACACGGTTGTTTGAAACTCAGCTCGAGCTTGAACCGATCGTGCACATGGCTAGAGATCACCCCGCGTACGTACTTGTTCATGTGAGCTAGAGCTAGTTCAGGTCGAATACCATGGCGAGTATTCGATGATTTTGAATCAAGGGGCTCTTCTAATTCAATCGAATACTTGCCTTTTTTCTTGTTCCCTTCTCCTAATTCGAGGCGACACGTATAATTCACATGCGAGTTGGAATTAGAATTCTAGCGCGTAGAAAGGAGACCGACTTCGAATAAAATGTCGAATCTGTATTGCTTGCAGATCAAGACCACATGGGAGTGGGACGTATACAGTGGGTTAGGTGGCGCGAGTTATTTCTATGCAAGTTCTGTGGGGTTTGATTGGTTTAGTATATATGTACAAGTGAGAGGGGTAGTGTTTAGTGGCTCTAGGCGAGGCGTCTATTCGAAGCGTCTATTCGTAGATAGTCCGGTCCGCAAGTAGAGTCTGGCGAACCGGCGCCGAGTGGCTAAGCTCCATTATAGTGCAAGGTCCAGGTACAATGTCCGTTGGCGGCGCTTGAACCAGCACCCGTAGGCGGTGCAAGCTCAATAGGGAATGTTTCCGGCTGGAGAAATAGATAGCCACTTCTGTTACAAACACGCCGAGTTCCGGGTGCTCGAGGTGTCATCTAACCTCGGGTTCGGTGATGAGTGAAGCCTGATGGTCGAGCTTAACAAGGTGGACAGCAGAATTACGATGATGATAAGGCGCCGACCCAGAACAACGGATGTGCCTGGCTGTGGAGAAGCACGTGGAAGCATATGGCTCTCGTCTGTGCTCTTATCGGGCCGGGGCCAGGCTTGTTCCCGAGTTTCCCCCCTTTCTCGCCCTCGATGGATCTCCAGCCTCAGCCAGACGAGCAGAATCTGACGCATAGGATTGCGTTTCAGCATTTGAACGATGTGAGTGGACAATAGGACCATGAATGGGGCATTGACTTGAGTAGCCGAATTATGTGATCGACGAGCATGTGGTGCGTGCATATCCACTGCAGCAGACACATACCAAGACGGACAAGAATTCGGACGACGGGGGCGAGACAGGAGACACGGATTCGAGATATAATATGGAGTATGACATGTGAGTTGTCAGCCATCATCTGAGCCAAGCTAACTCTTCCCAGTGACTTTGAGGACGACTCGCCGTATCCAGAGGTCCGTGCGGCCGTAGCCAACACCGACGACCCAACAATGCCCACGAATACATTCCGAATGTGAGTGGAATGAACAGGCTGGAATAATGGCTAATGTGCTCCAGGTGGTTCCTCGGCCTGATCTTTACAGTGCTGATTGCTGGGCTCAACCAATTCTTCAGCATGCGATGCAAGTCTCTACCCTCTCGCTCTTAAATGTATCCTAATTATTGTACAGACCCTTCGGTACAAATAACTGCACTTGTCGCCCAACTTGTCGCTCTCCCCGCCGGCAAATTTCTCGAAAAAACCCTCCCGCGAGCACACATTACTACATTCGGCTATACATGGTCTCTCAACCCCGGCCCGTTCAACATCAAGGAACATACCCTCATCACTGTCATGGCCAATGTTGTCGCCGGGGGAGCATATGCCACCGACATTATTGCCGCTCAAAAGGTATATTACGGCCAGCATTGGGGAGCGGCATACCAACTTGCTCTCGTCGTCTCGACGCAAATGTTTGGGTTCAGCCTAGCCGGAATTTGTAGACGCTTCTTGGTCTGGCCGAGCTCGATGATCTGGCCCGCTACACTCGTCAACACTGCGTGAGTCTCTTGCTTTCAAACCGCACCAAGCTAACACACCACAGCCTATTCAACACCTTACATTCCACCTACGGACGAGAAGAAGACGGCCGTACATCCCGCGAACGGTTCTTTGCGCTGGCATTCCTCGGTAGTGCCGCCTGGTACTTTTTGCCCGGATATCTCTTTGTGCGTTCGCTTCTCACTTGCTCCGACTTCGGACTAATTACTCGACATTTCTTCTGCTCCTATCGAATCCCTCCTGTCTACGACCCGCTCTTCTTAATTATCAACGACTCGCTCATCGTCCGATTCTTGCCAATTATCCAAATCCACTTCCAATTATCCGC
>WSTI01007739.1:0-21221 GCA_019616915.1 Ceratobasidium sp. 423
CTTACAGGAAAGGTTGGATTGGGCTCTCTAACCAACCTGAAGTGCCATGATGCCGATGTGCCTTGCAAAATGCTGCTTTTGTTTGGGTCGCAATAAATCGTCTTCAAAGCACGCATTTCAAACTTCCATGGAAGTGGCAGATATACCCGTAACGAGCTCATTTTCTCCGCATTTTTTTTTTGCTCCATCTGAATCAGAGGGCTTGAAAACCCCTCCCACCACTCTTGGTTACCAGTAATACATTTGGTTTGTGAGCAATGATATGGCAGAAATTTAGAAATAGCAATAGCATTTAGCACGTGATTTCGCAACCCAAAATAGCGGATAATTTAGCTCGGCTCCGCAACCTCTCTAATAGGAATTCGATTAGCTAACCAAAGCAAAGCCTAAAAACGCCTAAATAACTCGTACACATAACCACACATACAAACAAAAGTAGCATTTACTCCGGCCAAATGTTTCGGTGATCCTCAACTGGCGTACTTAATGTACTATTACTCGTTAGACCCGTTGCGTGTAGTCCAGAAGCAAGTACATCTGCGTTAGAACCATCAGAGGCAAGGTTTTCCATGCGCTCGTACTGCGGAATGGCGAGTCGTGTGAGAGCCAAGTGCAAAAACAAATAAAAGTATCTACGCACCTCTCTGAGCATTCCGTCAACCCAACGGCCCATGTCCGAGTCCCGAAGTACTTTTGCCAGCGCAGCGTGCAGAAGAATGTATTTCATGTTTGGCATGGGAAGATCTAAGTGACGACCTGGAATTAGCCCATCTGACGATTCCATAGCAATGAATTACGCACCAGGATCTGTTGTTGATAACCGTACAATCGCACCATCCGGTGGACCTAGTACACCCATTTAGTCCACATTCCTCCTAATGTTGGGTGCAAAAACATACCAGGCAAAGTATGTAACTGCTTGCGAAACCTATAAACATTGGGCTTCGGGTTTTTCTACCCATACGCGTCAATAACCACCAATCTCTAAATCCAAAGAAATAACGCACCTTATCAAGCTCAAACCAAACCAAAAACCGACAAAACGCAGAATGGATATCATAAGTAAGGGTAATAATGTTCGTAAGGTTGCTGATCCGATCGCCATAAAGCTCCTCTAACCGGAAACCAGCGAACCGTTCAAGTGCTTGCCACGAGCTCGATTTTGTGCTTTTGGCAAGCGGAATAATATGGGATGCGTATGTGGGCAACCACTGATCGCCTGGGTTCCATTCGACGGTCTCGGGGGTATCTATAGAAGGGCATAAGTCTGACGTCAAGATTCTGGAATTTGGACCAATACGGCTCACAAAAGTAGCCCAGTTCCACTGCTTTCGAGACTACGCACCGATAATTATCTCGAGATAATGCCTGTGCACCAATCAAGGTAAATCACTGTCCAAAACGTGGCGGTCTGACGTACAAGTTGCTTTATTTCCGTGCGTGCACTTGGTGACACGTGAGCTTTGGTGCCGAGAGCAATGACTGCAACGTGCTATTCAGTTTTTTGACTCCCAATGTTTAGTGTTGAGCGAAAATGCCTCTTACCCGGCAGAAGTAGTTTTCGCAGAATACTGTCAGCTACATTCTTCATTCCGAGCTGGTCTCCTTCATGCTTTAGGATCTCTCCGCGTATGTAGGCCTTTCCTTCGGCCGTAGGTGCGTGGGTGTGCAGAGCCAGCAAGATCACTCTGCGAAAGCAAGAACCATCCCATCATTCGGTTAAACGATGGACACCATATTAATTGGACCGTACCTAGTATTATCCTCGTGATCTACGGCCTTGTATGCCTTCAAGAGTGATTCAGTCCTCAAATCGTGGTCTGCTCCGTTGATCATGGTGGTTGGCATTAAGAGGGTGTGGGAGAGTAGAGATCGTACCCCTCTAAGTAGCGTTACCGATGCGCGCCTCCGGAGCCCCAAATTCAGGAGCAAATAGCGACATGAGGCGCGGCTGAGCACACGTGATGTACGCAGTCGTGGGCCGTCACCGACGACGTCAAGGAAATAACAATGTATGTAACTGATGTTTAAAGGTTTGATTCTGCGCCTCTGACGTAGCAGCCCACAAATATAGGTTCCGATATAACGCATCCAGCAAATAAATTGACCAAAGAGGTAGTACATAGCGAGAAAGAAGGCCATCATTGTGGAACGTCACATTATGGGATAACTATGGTTTAGGACGTCACTGCAGAAAAAAATCAAGTGAGTTCAAGTTCACTGTTGGTCGAAAGGCACGTACTGTAGGTGCTAGGGTCGATGGTATCAGGGAGGTCGGTAACTTTAACTTCGAAGCGGCCTTGGATCTGTTGAAGAACCTCGGTATCGGCGGGCGATGAGACGAAGGTTATCGCGAGACCCTTGGTTCCGAAGCGTCCGGCACGACTAGGAATTTCGAAATGAAAAACAGACCAATATTCAATAAAAAAATCAACATACCCAACGCGATGCAAGTAGCTATCGGCCTCGGAGGGGGCGTCGTAATTGACAACAATATTTACGCGTTCCACGTCAATGCCACGACCAAAGATATCAGTGGCTACGAGAATACGTTTCTCAAAGTTTTTGAAAGACTGGTAGCGGCTGATACTAAAATAAAAATATGGGTTGGTAACAGCAAATCATTCTGTAGGCATGAACCTACCGCTCCTCCTGGTTCAACCCGGAATGGATACAAATACTCGGGAAGTTGCAGTTATTGAGGAGCTTGTTCAATTCGTTCGCCCGGGAAACGGACTTGACGAAGATGACAACCTGAAAAGAAAATAGGTAAGCGCCAGCCACCATGAAGTCGGGTCAGAACAAACCTGGTTAAACTCGAGCTGATCCAAGAGATCGTTGAGCTTGCGGTTCTTGGCAACCTCCTCCAGGTTAATGTAGTGTTGCTGGAGACCATGAAGGGTGAGCTTCGACTCGTCGTCGATGAAGATTTCGAGCGGCTTAAGGAAGCAAGTCAGTACGAGCAGGCTACTGCCATATCCACAGATACGTACGTTGGCCATGAACTTCTTGCAAGTGACACGGATATCCTTGGACAAGGTAGCGCTGAACATCATAACTTGCTTGTGGTGGGGCGTGACTCGGAAAATTTCTTGAACGTCTCGGCGCATGTCTGCAGTTGGCCATCGAAGAGAACGTGACCGAAAATAGGGAGAGCGAGATGAGAACATGCGTGACAAAACAAGCCAAGAAATAAATAAAGAGGATTCAAGGAAAGCAAATCAATGTATGACGGATGTGCTTGAGGCCTTGAGGCTCCTTCGCTCGAACAACGGAGTTGAACGTATCGACGGGTTCCAGGTTTGTGGCAGCATCGTCAACGCATTGAAATGCGTGGAATGACCAATCGAATGAAATTGCCCCAATGGGTGCTCGCGCAGGGAAACCAGTCGGAATGGTGACCCCACCAACGAAACACAAGAAAAATCGGCGAATGACATCCGGGACTAACCAAGTTGCTCCAACATTTTATCGCACTCGTCCAACACAAAGTGCTTGACCTTCTTGGGGTCGAGGTGCTTGTCGCGTGCCAATGCGTTGAGTCGTCCGGGGGTGGCCACGATGATATGGGGGCACTTTGTCTTGTCCTTGAGGAGTTCGATGTCCTTTGCAACTGGAGTACCACCGAATACGACCGCGGTGCGGACATCGGGCATGTATCGAGAGAAACGCGTGTATTCGTTGCGGATTTGATAAGCAAGCTCTCGTGTGTGGCAAAGCACAATGACCGACACCTCGCCATCTACCGGCTCGAGCTGCTGCAACGTCGCCAAAACAAAGACTGCAGTCTTGCCGTGACCGGATTTTGCCTGGCAGAGCACGTCCATCCCCAATACAGCCTGAGGAATACATTCCTGCTGCACTATAACACGCAAAAATGTCAGCAGAATAAACAGAGACGCGTCACTCATTATCTACCTTCAGATGGGTGCTCAAAACCAAGATCACTAATCGCACGCAGGAGCTCCGGCTTCAGCAAAAAGTCACTAGATGAAGTGTCAGAAAAATGACCACGAAAAATACGGGAAAATCACATACCGGAAGCCCGTGGTGTGGACGTTGGCATACGTCTTTTTCTCCTTCTCGCCATCGGCAGGTGCGGCCGGAGCACCAGTAGCGCCGGTGGTGAGTGTCACATCATGGTCATCCTCGTAGTCAATAAGCTCTTCTTCGTGCTGATTGACAGACATGACAATAGATGTGGAATAAAGAGTTTGGTGGGGAGGGGGTTGGTGGTGGACGCAAGCAACAAACCCGTGGCGGGTCCCTGACTAAGCCTTAGTCAGGGTTGCTCTTTGGAAATTCCCTGAAAGGGAAATCAGCCCTGCGTATCCAGCCATGCTGGATCTTCCGCGTGAAGTAAATTAGAAAGCTTGCAATGAACCTTTACAAAGGACAATGCACTCGGTGGCACTCGGCCCATTGTTGCATTTCAGCAGTCATTCGGGCTAGGCCCGAGCTACTAATGCCCTTGGCTCAGGAGTTCCTAAATTTGAACTGATGTGAATTTAAAAAGTACTATTGGGCTTGTGCTTCAACCCCTCCGTCATCTCGCGTCAACACCCGGTTGATCCACCCGCTCGTTCTTTTATGCTTGCCACATCTTTCATATAGACATATACTACTATAGAATGCCTGGGTCTCAGAAAACTAGAAAGCAACCCTTTTGGTAAGTCACGAGTGAAATTTCAGCTGCAGAGCGCTGATCCAGTCTGCCTAGGCTCGGAGGTAAATCTTTAGCTTGACAGTATGGCCGAGTTGGGCTCACATGCATTGACACTGGAATCTAAGGTGCTTCTGCATCTAGTAAGTTCTCCTGCCACCATTTCTAACCCGAGGCTCATCTCCATGGACTACAGTGGCGGCATGCTTCACCCACCCCCTAGATCTTACCAAAGTGTGAGCTTACCATCCCACAATAGTATTGGACAACAACCAATGCCTTATTCTCAGGCGAATGCAAACGCGCCCGGGCACAGCTCCCAAAGCAACAATGCTCGGCACACTCACATCTTCAATCCGCAACCTCGGCATACGCAGCGTCTACACCGGCATATCTGCCGCCCTCATGCGACAAATGTCCTACTCAATGGTCCGCTTTGGATGCTACGAGCACATGAAAAATGTTATCACCGAGGGCGGAAGTGAGTCACCGTGGTCATTTCACTGGGATAGACTGATTTATTGGAATGCATCTTAGGGAAACGACCGACCGCAATTCAGCTCGTTGTTGCGGGAGGTATTGCAGGTGGGTTAGGTGGTGTTGCAGGTAATCCTGCAGACATCCTGCTCGTTCGAATGACTACGGATGAAGTCCGCCCGGAGAAAGACCGATTCCGGTATAAACATGCTATTAATGGGCTGATTCGACTTATCCGTGAAGAGGGTGTATCGGCGCTGGCTCGAGGTATGAGCGCCAACGTTGTGAGTGCTTTGCACCCACATTCCCTTGCTTGCTCGCTGATTGTCACAAGACGCGTGCCGTGCTCATGAACGTAAGTCCGCACTAAAACACCGGCCGAACATATTTACTTACCGGTTTCATCCGACTCAAGTGCTCGCAACTTGCATCGTAAGCTTCTCTCTCGGGTATCTTTAACCAAAGCGTCTTTTGCTTGATTCCATCCAGATACGATTTTTTCAAATCTTTGATCCTGCATTCGGCGCGGTTTGATGTCAAGGATGGAATTGCCTTACATGCGTCCTGTAGCGTCATGTCCGGCTTAGTTGCAACAAGTGGGTCCCGAGTAGCCAACTCTTTCATATGGATTGCACCTGACTCGCTTTGGGTAGCAATATGCTCACCGGCAGACGTTATCAAGTCCCGGGTGATGCAGTCCGCAACTAATGTAAGCACCCAATTGACGCCCGCTAACTTTTATCTTAAACCTTTATGTAGGAATCTATGCTTTCGGTTATCAAAAAATCTCTAAGAACTGAGGGTGTTCGGTTCCTGTTCAAAGGATGGACTCCCGCTTTCGTTCGGTTGGCTCCCAACACCGTTTTGCTTTTCGTTTTCCTCGAGGTAAATAACTACTTGCTCATATTGAATTACACTCATGCCCTAACCTCATCACACAGCAATTGAAAAAGCTGTATGCGCAGGCATAATATCTCCTTAGACTGCACCTAGACATAGTTCGGCACTATACAATCACATGCTTGCAATACTACTACCCCATCATTTTATGTTGTAATCTACGCAGCCTTCGTTCTCCAAATACTCTCACCATACATGCCCAACGTACAGTACTCGTAAATAAATTATAAGCTTTCGGCCTCGCCGGGTTTTCCTACTTCCGGATCCGGCTTGTCTCCGCTCATCTTACGTCGTTTACTCGCCGCAATCATCTCCCTACGACGAATTGCATCGCCTTTACCCACTGCTCGGCCGGCAACTACACCCACATCCTTGCGAGCGACGGGTTTACGCTTCAATGCGCGTCGTTTCATCTTGGATGGTTTTGGTAGCTTGAGCATCCACTCTGGAACCGGGTTGTTGGACGCCTTTAAGACGTTGGCGATCCTGGGTTGTAGATGGTGTCATTAGGTGTCCAAATTGCGTTGTGGGGGATAAGCGCTTACATTTTAAGGTACGGCGCATCCACATTGGTAAAGTATGTCACTGCTTCACCTTCCCGCCCAGCACGGCCCGTTCGACCTGCACCGAAACTATAAATAAACCAGCCAAGTCGCACCACCCAATGGCACTCACCAATCCTGTGGATATAACTCTGCACCGACTGCGGGAAATCATAATTAATCACCAGCCGTACACCCGCAAAGTCCATTCCACGAGCCATAACCTCTGTCGCAACCAAAATATGACACTCTCCGCGCTGGAACCTCTCGGCCGCATCCGTACGTTGTTTCTTTGTCCGGCCCGAATGTAACACATCCACGTTTCGACCGTCGTATAGGAGCTCTTCACATAGCTCCTGTGCCCGCTCTTGGGATTGGACAAAGATGAGTACTGGGGGCTGGAACCCACCCGCAAGTTGTTGTCGGAGCGTGAGGAGTTTTCCAGATTCGGATCCGACAAAGGTTAGTTTTTGTTTGACTGATGATGTTGCAGAGTCCCTGCAAAGGGATTGGTGGGAGAGCTTGGATACATGCGCCATGAGGTACTTACTTGAGACCAACTACTATACGTACGGGGGATTCCAGGTAGCCGTTTGCGATTGCCTCAGCCCCTGCTGGCAACGTTGCGCTAAATACTGCCTTTTGGAGGTTCGGGTGCGTGCAGGACTGAACAATTTCCTCTGCCTGGGGGAAGAACTCTCCCTCTAATAGTCGGTCTGCTTCATCGAGAATCAAGCATCGGACGCTGGGGATACGTTTAACTTGTCTACGGCGTTGCGCAAGTGTGAGCACTTACTTATCCAAATTAATGACAGATTTTTGCAAGGAATCTACGAGCCGCAAGGGAGTTGTGACCAAGATATCTATGCTCCCGGTTAGCCACCAGACAATGAATAGAGGAGTAAAACAAGACTCACCGACTTTATCCCGTACCTCAGGCTGAGCAAGCGTCGAGCCTGTCGCCTTTCCATACAAAATGATCCGCCACTTCCTGCCCTCGGCAAGCTTGAGACATTCGTTGTAAATTTGCGCTGCGAGTTCCCGTGTGGGGCTGACTATCACCGCCCGTGCTCCCTTTCCAGCGTTTTCAGGCGGAGATTTGGATGACGAGGGTGCTTGGAGCAAGCTGAATATGGGGAGTAGATAGGACATCGTCTTTCCGGTACCAGTGGGTGAAATAGCAATGAGATGCCTGCCCTATTGAGTCGTATTATTAGCAAATATTGATTTACAGTAATTTGGGAAAGCTCACCTCTAGTAATACTGGTATTCCGTGTGCTTGTATGCCTGTAGGGGAATCATAACCGCATTTTTCGATATTCTGTAGTAGTCTTTGAGGAATCTGGTATCTCGAGGATAGATCCTCAAATTCAGATATCGGAGAGGGAACGTTACCCCCAGATGACGTTACCCGCTGCTTGGGAAGTGATTCCTCTACCTTCATTAAGATGCATAACCACAAGGATAGATTGTACTACTCACTGGGCTCCTCGTCACTCCGCTTACGCTTCTTCCCCTGTGTCGATTCAGTTTCCCCCTTTTCCTCTGCAGGTTTTATAGGCTCCGACGTGGACCCACTGGGGGCGGCCTTGGCGTACTTGAAGAAATCTAATTCTGGTGGTAGTTGCCCAGATACAAGGTCCTGAGTACTAGATCGCACGCCCTTGCTACTCCCAGCATTTCCTGTCTGTACTAGGTATGAGGATCAGCCCCATAAACTATCATAAGACGGTATGCTTACGCTGAATAGCTTCACATCGTTGCGAAATCGGCCCTTGTCAAATTTCGCTCCCCCACGGGACAATAACCTGAAGGCCTCCATCAAGTACCGCCACCAGTACTATGCACGGGTTTCGGGTGGTTGAGCGGCAGCGTCCAACCAGTGCGACAACTATCCAATAAATGGACGATCAAGGTCGAGTAGAGACAAGTTTCTGAAAGTTAATGTCACCTGACCGAGATGTCATCAATAGTATTATCTTATCAGACAATCTCGCGATCGTCAGACCAGCACCACCCCGGGTGTACCCTTGGCGTATAAACCTATCTGCACGACATCCAGGGCTCGATCATGAGAGATGGCAGCTCGAACAGATTGACAGCCCGCCACCATCGGACGTCTCTCATTGATCTGGGAGCATTATATAATAGCCTTTGACTACCACGACGTGAGAGCGCGATAGGGAAGCGACACGATCGGCATATGCATGACAGGTCCTGTCCGCCTGATTCAGGACAGCTTTACTCAAAGTAATGTACCACATTGAACATTGCCCACTCACTACGGATGGCTTTGTCATTAAAACTTTCTTGCATCGTGTGAATGTTCCAGAACGCGATCCGATTCCTTTACCGGTCAAGTGATGTCACGTTTCTCATCTTATAAACCAAGTGGAGGTTGTGCAGAGCACGCAACTTTGACCACCATCTTCCCATCGATCTCTAACATGGCTACTATTCACAACTCGAACACTGCTTGTTGCACCATCCCTACCGTCGTTCCTAAAGACAAGTACCAGGAAAAGGTATGGTTCGCGTTGAGATTATGGCCTCTATTCTTTGTAATCCAATTATCCTCCCATCAGGGCGAGTACAAACCTTATGGTCCATACAAGAAAGCGTATATTGTTGGAAACCCCAATAGTGGTTAGTAGTTTTATTGAATATATGCACCCGATGTCTGATCTCCATATCCAGGCAAGGCAATAGTCGGTGTTTACGATATTTTCGGATACTGGCCTCAGACTCTACAAGGTGCCGACATCTTGGCCGAGACGTAAGTCTCCCCTGGTTGGATTCGTCAACGTGATTTCTAATGCCTCTATTACATGTAGACTTGACGCTCTGGTGATCTATCCGGATTTCTTCGACGGCCAGCCATGGGACAACAACAACTTCCCACCAAAGACAGATGAAAGCAAGCAAAAACTCCAAGAATTCTTTGGAGGCATCGCAAACGTTTCTAACAACGTGAAAAACGTTGGTGAATTGGCTGATAAGCTAAAGGCGGAGGGTGCCAAGTTTGTTGGTACTATCGGCTTCTGTTGGGTAAGTGGTAGATCTACCCTCGCGGTGGCGATCCACTGGCCTAAATACTTCGTGATCCAGGGAGCAAAGGTTGTTACTGTCGCAGCCAGTAGCGGAAAGATCGATGCGGCTGTTTCGATTCACCCTGCGTAGGTATATCCACAACACGAACGCATACATTTGTTGACGCCGCTCGTAGGTTCCTCGATGTCAAAGACGCGGAAAACACGAAGGTCCCTATCGCAGTCTTCCCGTCCAAGGATGAGCCGGTTGAGGAGGTTAGTCGCTTAAATCAAAACAGCTAGCTTGGAGGGTCTTCACCATTTTAACTATAATAGTACGAGAAAATCATTAAGGCACTTTCGGACAAACCTTTCGCGTCTAAGAACGCATATAAGCTATATTCGAACATGCACCATGGATGGGTATGTGCTCGACTTATCCAATGCTAACAATATTTTTTCACCGGCCGTGTAAAATAGGCTGCCGCTCGTGCGGATCTAGACAATCCCGAGAACAAAAAGGCATACGAGGCAAGCTCAATTTATTCCGCATTGGTATTTTATGCTCACTTTCATCACTTTGTAGGACGTCTACGGAACAGCTGTGACTTTCTACAAGGGCGTTATCGCTGGCTAAGTTCGAAAATAGTGTAAATATCAAGTAAAGTAGTGAATTCTGTAAAATCAATGTACTATAACAAAGCTTCCTTTCGTGGCAGTGGTCCGTGCGTCGGCCGTTCAGGTATAAATAAGGGTCCACCCAGAAATTTCTTCCCAATTCTCACCACATCGTCCGCAACGGTTGGAATTACCTCCTTGCAACTTCTTGCCTGTTCATGAAACGCTAGAGGTATAGTTGGCGACGTGAAGAGGGAAATCGTGTTCGATTAAGCCGGAATGCTGTTATTTGGTAGCTTGGCTATTCGCTATGTTATCGTGGCAGGATTTGACTTTGAAACACTGACATACTGTACAATAAACGCATGATCCGCCTACATCTAGTATATTGTTCCGTGGGTACTTGTATGATTGGGGTCCGCTCTATCCCTCATGCTCGCCAATACAAGGACTGCTATACCATTCCTTGGAGTCTATGAAAACGAATGTCTGTGACAAAATGTAATGAATGACCGAAAGAGACATGAACTACGTAGGCCAAAGCCAAAAAGATACAATATTAATCATGAAACATAAGATAAACCCATCAGTGCCATTGCAGCTAAGACAGTGGGTGGCGGGTAAGTCTTGGTAGAGGTATGCGCGCAGAAACCACGCACCTGCATAACCATCATCATCCACAGGTACTTCACCGGCACAAGATCCGGCTGTCTTTTTGGCACGCTTCCGACGTTTACACCAGTTGTCCATCATATTTTTCGCACGAGCACGATTGGCAAGTCTGCTGTCTATACTCGAGTCGGCGTCGGATTTTCGCTCGTAAAGAGAGTACCATTTATTGTACTCGTCTTCCGGAACCTCGAGCGTGTTGTTCGAGGAGTCAACGACTACGGTGTGGAACCCAGGTCTTGATGATACGATCGTTCCTCGTCCTGATTGAATGCGTAATAAGACTCAAAGTGCGGTGACAACTGCTCAACACATTACTCACGAAGCCTTGTTTTAGGTATTTTAGGTAATGTACCTAGAACAAACGAAGGTTAGGAGGTGAATTGGTAATCAATGTGTAGAAATGACGCACCAAGCTCGTTTGGTAGATCACTCTGAGTGGATGCGGGAGAGGACATGTCTGTGGGCTCGGAAAGCATATCACATGCACTCCTTTTGCGACTAGGTCTAGTCTTTTCGGCTTCTGCTCGGTGGACTAGTCAGAGCAGCTCAACAGAGCTGAAACTGGCCACGTACTGCCTTTTCGCCGTTCGCACCAACTGGGGAGCAATCGAGTGAGCTGGGAATGGCGGAGGTGGAGCACAGTGTGGTATACTCACCGGTTAAGGATTATTTCAGCCAGAGAGCGGGCAGCTTGGCGTGCATCCTTGCTCAGGGTACGATCGCGCTTGCGGGTCTCGATTTCAAGAAATCTAGTTGCAGTGCTCTGTTCGGAACCGTTGGACAGCTGCAGAGGAGCTAAATCGCTCACCGAGCGTATTCCCATTTTGGAACTTCAAGTGTGTTGCCTTTTACATCGGTCACAACCGTGACGTAGCTGAACCACCGGCCTTAGCAAGTGTACTCCGACAAGTTGAGGGTACTTACTCGTCACTTTCGGTGACTTTTGAGCCTCGTGGGAGCGCCGGTTGAGTGGTATAGGGCGTCGAGGCGGACATTTTGGAGGGACAAGGCCCACGAGGAGGGTGTCGGTAGACGGGTATGGACGTCGACTGTTGGCGCGTGTTGTTCGGGAAAAAATATCAGGGGCGTTTATGCTCGATCTAGGATCTTATCTTATCTGGGTTGAGGTCATATCACGTGGCAAGGAGGCAAGTCTAATTTGATTCTAAAAGTCTGTTTGGCAGTTGGATCTCCCCAACCACCAGCGTTTCAGCGCCGAACGCTTTGAAAAAACGTGCCGAAATTACTCATGGCACTACCAAAACGAGTACCTTGGGCCACCTTGGCGGAACTGGATGAGCTCTGCACCTGGATATACTCCGACGAAACAGACACTGGCAGTAAACAGCTTGCAAAAAACAGGGTACGAAACCAATATCTAATAGACATTCATGAACTTAGCTTGGGTTAGCTCTGTGCTTGGCAAGTCAACTGCCCGTTGCCGCACGCACTAGAATCTGTATTGTGCTTTCTCAACGCCATACTCCTGGACTCTAATAACGCATCAACATCGACACTTTGCCAGGTTTATGCCCTGGCTTTGATTCGATTCGTGAATGGTCTCGTTGATCCTCTTCAACAAGGCGTCTTTGCCAGACCTATATACAGCCTCGCAGCCCAAATTGGACTGCCATCATGGATAGTTGAGCTTCGTCACCGTTCCACACACGAGGACCTTCCATCAATAGAAGTACTACGAGAAGCCACACACCAGGTTCGTATATGCTCACTTTTGAGACGTACCCCTAACTGTTGTGTATCCAGTCAATGCAATGGCTCTTAAATCGCTACTTTTTACCTACACTCTCGCCATCAAACGCCACAGAATTGGAGCGCATAGAAATACCACCCCTCGATCCCCTACTGGCCGAATACAAGGCTCTAATGAAAGCGTGTCTTCGAGACACATCACTCCAAGGACGAAGCAAGGCTGAGATAGAAAAGCTCTTCAAGGGGTTCTCGGCATGGATCGGCGATGTATCGACGCTCTATGCCGCGGATCTTTCCGTACAAGGTTCCGAATCTAACATTACGGACCAAAAACTTAAGTTTGCAACTCGTAAATTCTGCGAACGATTATGCAATCAGAATGGGCTGGTTCCGTTATCCAAAAGGTATGCCGATACTCGAGCTAGAGATTAACCAAACATATACTCACGCTGGTTTGGTTAGCAAGCGCATCCCTTTGAGTTCACCCCTCGGGCACCCACCAAATAGGGATATATGGGCTTCATTGGTACATCACTTCGATCAAAACAACGAATACTTCACCGAAGAGTTGTTGGATCATATGCTTCTTGTGGTAAACGACAACGCAATTGCGGAGAGTGACCAAACCTACTTGAAGACCATAGCTGCGTGGGTGCTTTGGATAGTGGACACTATGGGAGACGAAGCGTTACGAAGGGATTGTGTTCGAGACTTGCTAAGCAGTGCAGGCTCTAAGGGTGGGAATTCCATGTGAGCGCCATTCGCGCTGGTTCTGGTAGCCTCACCTCACATTCGATTGAAAGATCGCAAAGTCTCGTCGCTTCACTTGTATCGCAAGATGAATCCCTGAAGTTGCTTGTTACTGATTTGTTAACGACAATCAAACCCAAGCAGGTACGTTCATAGCTTAAACGGATGCTCGTATGCTCACTAGTTGGGACCAGGCATCCTGGCAGACCGATTCTATGAAAGTGCTCGAAGACAGGCAACGCCAACTAGAGCAAATACTACTCGGCAATGCTCAGGCGGACTCTAATCAGCGTCTCCCTGGCTCACAGGCAACACACGACGAGAACGAGCAACTCCCACCGGGTTGGCACCAAATACCCCAGTCGAACTGGGTGCCTTGTCCAATTGGAACGCCAATATAACTTGTAGATACCCCTCTCCCATCATTGACACCATTTATGCGTCTTGCAATACTTATGGGCGGGTTATAGATGCGTGAACAGACGTTAGATTCGCTTATAGATTACATCGACAAGATTCGTAAGATAGATATATACCCTCCTAGCCCCAACTCATTCTTCTACTGCCAAAGCGTACATTGCTTCTCTGGGTTCATCTATTGGGATGCCAATTTAGATTATCAACTACCGAATATAGTCCAGTACACTTACCCGGGTACCCTTCTTGCAGCCAAATGCCTCTGCAAATGCGGGGATATTGGACAAAGTGCCGTCAACGCGGTACTGGCCTGGCGAGTGAGGATCCGTCCTCGCGCGCTGCACCTGAGTAACCCCCATATCAGTCAAGACAAGGAACATGATCAAGAGCCAATGGTACTAACAGCGTAAGCAGGCTTGACTTTGGTTGCCCAGATTCTTCCAAATGAAATCCAGAATAGTTGTTCACTATTGGACAAGTCAGCTCGAATCCATGTGCAAGGAAACTAAATACGCACTGTGTATAGTTCAACCCGGGCAAAGTGAAATCCAGCCCATTAGTGGACGCGGATTTCCAGGCACGATACGCTTGAATTACACCGCTATCCGCAAGGTTTTCTCCGAGCGTGAGATTTCCCTATATTGCAAATCAGTTGAAGGTATCACGGTAAAGATTTTTGACTACACGTACATTGAGATGCACCTTGCCACCCTTGCCATCATCAACAGTGTACTCTGGGATAACATGATGAACAACGATACATTTTATGCGACAACAACAAAGGCTTACCAGAATATTGCCTAGAGTAGCAGGCCGCACGGTCGTCAAATTGCTCGCTGGTCTTGTTAGTCCACCATTCCTCAAGTTTACCGTTTTGATTGTAAAGACGACCAGAGGAATCGAATGCATGCTATTCCAAAAATTAAATTAGTCCTTCAAGTTGAACCATCCAAATCCACATACCGTAAGTTCGTGGGCAGCAACGGAGCCAAACGCGCCATATTGCATGTACAACGGCCTATAGAATATAATTAAAAACGCAAGTCATCTAGCTTCGATATAAGCCTACCAGTCTTTCTCGAAGAACGGGGGCTGCAGGATTCCGGCAGGGAACACCAACGAGTTCTCGGGCGGGTTGAAGTAGGCATTGACTTCACTGGGAATCATCTCCCAGGTTCCGAGGTCACGGCGCTTGCCGAGCCGCAACCATGCACGGAAGTTCTCTACAGCACGAGCAGACAACATGTTCTCAAAGAACTCATCATTGGAGATCTTAACAGCACCATAGTACGACGCAATAGAGGCATCCGAGGTAGTGTTGGGTGAAGTAGGATAGCCGACTTTGATGCGAATCGCGGTAGCCTGTGGCAGCTCGGTGAGGGTTGTTATAAAAGGTGCATAAAACCACGCACCTTTTCGTACGCTGCCTTCGAAGATTTCTTATCCATCCACTCGACATTCCCGAGAGAGGCCTTGAATGCGCCAATAACATCTAGAAAGATGATTTAGTATCCGGATATCAGACATGAAACCGCCACTTACTCATGATAACACTTTCAGCCTTCTTCCTGGAGTCACCTCCAAACGCCTTTTGAACGTAGAACCTTCCAGCTGCAAAACCAAGTGCTTCTTCGACCTTTCCGAGACACCATTCACCCCTGTCACCTACAACACCCTTCTTCAGCCCCTGCAAAGTCTCTTTCAAAGCCCTGACAGCCTTCCAGACTGCAGTTGAAGTGCCGAGGTGGGGTCCGAGTTCAAGGGAAGCGTGAACGACCAGGTACGCCTCGATGATATCGTAGTCAGTCGACTCGATGATGCCATTGAGCTTCGAAGGATACTCGGGATAGGAGACGATAACGCGAGAGGGGAATGCGCGAGGAGTGAAAGTGGAGAAATAGCTTGGGAAGTCAATCGCGGGGAGCGCGGCAGCAAGGTCGGTCAAGTTTGTAGGATTGTACGTCTCGAAGGGTTGGCCCCACAGGACGTCCCTAAATTCAACGGCATGTTAGCTCCGGTTCTTGTATTCCCTGTATAGAACGCACAAATCAAGTCCGGCCTGAGCAAGTTGTGTTTCGAACTTGATGACACCTTTGGAAAGGCGCTCCGCACGTTCTTTGGGCTTCTCATCACCGTGCTTGGGATCGTTCTAAAATTGATAGTTTAGTAGGCAATCCACTATGCTCAAGCTATGTCACACACCCAAGGAGGCCAAGACCAAGGGGGCCAAACAGAATCCTTGGGCACTGGCTCCGATTCATCTCCAGTTGCCAAATCCCACGCCTTGGAGAGTACACCTTCGAACCACTGTGCTGGCTTGGAATACCAATGGGTCTAATAACTAAGTTTCAGTAAAGAAACACGGGACCGCACGCCCCACTCACGCTCTCAGATGGAGCTGACTCCTCATCGATGGCCAGAAGGATGGCGTTAATAGCTTCAGTGTAGGCCTTAATAATGTCCTCGTCGTCGTAGTATTCCTGCAAGTAACGTTAGTACAACTATAGAGCACCGAACCTTTACGTACCTTGGCAGGAAGACCAGTGCCACCTTGACTAAACTGCAAAGTCATGAGGTCCGGATCAAAGCCGGCGTCGCCATCGATGCCAAATCCAAACAAAACGTCAATGCTGCGCGAATGGAGATAGGCGACTGCGGCCGTCAAGCCTTCGACGGAAACCTTTCGAGGCTCTTCCTCCTTAGGGGGGGCCGGAACAGAGTACTTGCGACCTGGGCCCTTGTAGATAGGAGATTTCAAGTCTTCATCGAGGAGGCTCTTGACTGTTTGAACGACTTCCAAGAGAGGGCGGGTGCCTATTTTGTCCAGAAGCGGCTCATTCACACAAGATTCATAGAGTCCCTGTTAAGCGCATTAGTTTGTATGCCCCTCTAACATATAGTTATACCGACCTTGAGCTTGGTGAGAGTGACAGCGTCGGGGGAGTTAGAATGCTTGGGGACTGGGAGGTCTAAGATCGACTGAACGATACGCTAAAGTACTAGGGATTTAGGAAGATGTCTTTGGGGAGCTTGGCAGCTTGCATACCTTGTTGTTGGTGTCAAGGTCATTAAATTGGCCGTAGATTGGCTTATCAATGGGCAGAGGATGACTTGCGAGCCAGCCGCCGTCTTTCAGCCTGGATTTAGTATATGTGCGCCAATTTGCACGTTTAAAACTCACTGGCATAGTTGTAGAAACTGTCGCAGGGGTCGTGAGAGGTGTTCAGGGAGCTGATAATCGAAGACGCAACAACAACGCATTCCGGCGTCAAACATGGCAGCGGGCTGCTGGTCGGAACCGGTGCAGGAAGCGAGGTAGTGACTGTAGCTGTGGCCGTGGCTGTCTCTGTCTTCGTCTTAATCTCTGTAGTACCAGGAGCTGTGGTTGTTTGGATATATGTCTCCGTAGCCACAGAAGTTACCGTGACTGGCTCACTTGGTCCCAGCTCCGAGATACGATGTTGAGCTCCAGCAAAAAGGCCGGCGAACACAGAAGCCAATATGAGGAGTATGAGGCAGAGTATCAGCAGAAATGCGGTTAGAACAGACACGGGCTCGTGCATGCCACGCGAAAAGCGAGCCCATAGCGAGGATTCATCGTTTACTGGATGGCCGTCTCCATTCTCGGACCCCACGAGCAGCGGGGCTGCTTCTACAAACGATAAAACATTAAATTCTCACCCCGGTCAATGGGGAAATCACCACGCACCCTGGTCCGTAGACGCACGCGCCTCCATACTGCAAGCAAAGAGGCTGTCGTCGTCTGTGTGCAAACAGCAGGTTTAAGCTGTCATCCCATGAGGCAGCTTATGACTAATCCTGACTCATCTTCAGGGTCCGAGAACCAACTTTTGGCTTCATCAGAGAAGTCTAGACATGGGATTGACCGGGAACCTAGCGTGCAATGGCAGCATATAGCTCAACTTGATCGCTCCCTGATTACCCTAACCCGTGATTTTTTACTAATCCTCTTCCTGTGACGCGTCACCATGAAGCAAGAACTCGGGACTGCCCAACCAACTTCACCAGAGCACTCAAGCACGACTCATGAGACGAGCATATACGACAAGGATGCTGCAGCCGCGTTCCTGGCTGATATATCTACCCAAGACCAAGAATCTGATATCGATCTGGAGGCTGAAAGACGACTACTATGGAAGATAGACTTGCTGTGAGTGTGGGAAATACAACCCAGAGTGGCACATTAACCCCCTTCTATAATAGACTCATGCCTTTGTTAACTATATCCTATGGTCTGCAATACGTGAGTATTCAAAAGGTCGTACGGGACTAGTTATTGAACACCAGACACAGTACGATAAAGCTATTTTCTCATCCGCATCGGTGTTTGGACTCCTCCAAGACATGGTATGCTATCGTTTTGCTACTGGGAGCCTAACTTCGTATCTAATCCCAGAAAAGGATCTGATAGTCACTTCCGGAAACCCTCCGGTATCTTCGACTACTCGGTTTTCGACAGCAACTGCGGCCTTCTACTGGGGGTTTCTCGCTGCGTCCTATCCAATGTCATTTCTCCTGCAAAAGTTTCCTGTGGGCAAAACACTATCGCTCATGGTTATCCTATGGGTCAGGGATATCTCAACTCTACATATCACGAGTGCTGACGCTAGGTCCTATGTAGGGAGTCGTGGTAATGCTCACAGTTGTAGTGACATCCTATCCCGGGATTGTAGTTCAACGTGTTTTCCTTGGTATCATCGAATCAGCAGTATCACCCGGGTTCGTCCTCGTCAGTTCAATGTGGTACAAACGCAGCGAGCAACCGGCGCGCATAGGGTAGGATTCAACTCTGTCACTTATTATTTGGCGCGAATTTACGCTATTTGGTTCTTTTCAGTATATGGTACTCTGCAACTGGTTAAGTGAAACTGCTGGAACGAGTATTATATTGGCGACTAACCGGCCTGAATTCAGGGTTGTTTTCCATTTTTTCAGGCGCAGTGAACTATGGGATCGGCAAGAGCGCTCAGAACGCACCTCTAGCAACTTGGAAGTACATGTACATATTCGGTACGACACCATATGCCTGCTTGGTGCGCGGCTAACCAGTATGCAGCTGGTAGTTGGACAATAGCATGGGGTATTTTGCTCCTCTTTCTATTACCTGACAACCCGATGTCGGCTCGCTTATTTTCCCTCGAGGAACGCAAACTTGCTGTCCGACGTCTACGGGACAACATGACTGGCGTTGAGTCCAAGAAGTTCAAGCGTAGCCAATTCATTGAGGCCATCACGGATATTAAAATATGGATATTCATGTTAATGGGGTAGGGCTCAATTGCTAAGTCTGGGCATCGGGAAACTAAGTAAATTAATACATAGGGCGGCGTTGTATGTCACAAACGGAGGAGTTACGGCGTTTGGTGCCCAGATTGTCAAGGTGTGTAGACTAGCAAGGGGTGGATATTCTGCGAATCCAACTTTGTCCCTTAGTCATTCGGATATAGCTCACTCAAGACAATATTAATGCTCACCCCTGGAGGTGCGACAACAGCCGTGAGCATCTACGTGACTGGGCGCGTTTCAACCACGGCAATGTCTGGTATATGCACTGACCACAACGCCTGATCATTCAGATGGATGGCTGCTAGGTGGAAGAACTCGCGTACGCTGCTAATCCCGATAACGTGCATGCCGGTGATGGTCGGCGCCATCATAATTTGGAAGTACGATTGGAGTCATAGGGGACCTCTGCTCGTTGGCAGGTCGAATTTCATCATTTGGGGTAATTAATTGAACTCTGATTTTATTGCATGTAGGCTATTATTTATTGGCAGTAAGACAATACAAACCCAACTCGTCCAGACCGTTCACAATTTCACATACACTCGTCCATCCAGATATTTGGAGCGCCGTACGTGCTTCTCCTCAGTCTTTCGACAGCAAACGTTGCAGGTCACACCAAGAAAGTAAGCATTCAAATCCTCAGACGGCTCTGGCCCAATCGGGTTGACGTCTCACATTCATAGACTTTCTCCGCCGCTGCCATTTTCATTGGGTACAATGTCGGAAACATCATTGCGCCATACCTGATTGATACGACCACGCGTGCCAAGCATTACCCTAAGGCCTGGATTAGCATCATAATTGTGATGGTGTTCTCGTCCGTCGCTTCGCTGGTACTCAGGGCGATATATATTATAGAGAACAGGAGGCGGGAAAGCGTCGCGCGACAAGAAGTGAAGGGGGGCGAATATGGAGATGAGAAGCAGGGAGAAGATAGGCGGTCAGGCAATAGAGAGGCAGAGGGAGCTGCTTGGAGCGACTTGACGGACAAGCAAAACCCTTACTTTCGCTATGTTTATTAAACTCGAATTCGTGGGCATCCTGCTCTGATTTAATCTGACATACGACCATACTCCCGATGTCCTAGCTTGCGATGCGATAGTTTAGCATGACGCGGCACGTCTGTCCAATACGTGGGACCCAGAATGATATATTGTGATGTTTCGGACATCTTGGCATTTTATGATCATCGCGAACCAGGTGATACCTACAGACACACTAAGACAATTGTCCAGCAAAAAACGCATAGGTACTAACCAAAATAACACCATCTCCTCGGACAAACAGCATCTCTACATTTCTTTTTGCCACCTTCACGATGACTTTGTTCAGTTACATTCAACAACCCAAGTCATTCATTCCCTACTCACCTTTACGTTGGGGTTCTCCGGGTTCTCCGGGTTTTCTACAATCATAATAGATTCTTCTACGTCGCTCATGATCAGGTTCATATGGCCATCGTACGCCTGTCGCAGGTGTCAAGAAGGTGAGACACATGAAACTCCAATACCTGAGGACAACTTCACTTACGTGCAAGACCCCAGTAAGTTCTCGATCGCCCCTCAACTTCACATAGACCCTTTCACTCAAGGATAGCCGGATTAGATCAAACGGCTCTTGTACCGTCCCAGAACCTGCCACGTCGGCCATAAGAGCGAACTGAGTGGTGGAACACGACCAGGATTGAGTTCGGGCAGCGCCAATATGACAAATAACGGCCAAGCGCCATGAAAGTACTGGTAACATTACTTGCCATCACTGTTACAACATCCACTGGCTCTCGATATCCGCTCAACCCGGATTCATCCACAGCCGATGGTATTGGATCCAGCACGGATAACCGAGCTAGAACATCTGTCGCAGATTTCTCCGAATCTCGGGGCAGGCCCAGGGCCCCGCCTGTAGGATATTCCGATAGGGATACCCAAGCGATACCCACAGACAGTCCTCAGACCATCCTTCTGACATGCTCTGGACGTCGCGCCCTCAGTGTCGCTGCGACATGCTCAGATACTGGGCGCTTGGCTGACTTCACGGATCGATAAGAATCCGATCTTGAAATTTTTCCAAGTCACACTCCACCACTCTAATGCCCACCGCGACCAAGGTGTCTGCATCATTTCCCGCATTTTCTTT
>WSTI01007740.1:0-21122 GCA_019616915.1 Ceratobasidium sp. 423
TAGAGAAAGGGGACTTTCTCTTGCTTCATCCCCCTTTCTTTGGAGCACTCCAGAACATGTATGGTTTTAACAGATGTGGCATGGTTTGATGCAGTTGTTGAAGCAATAGCAAAGATGGAAAAAATTATGATGCTATGTGGTCCAGGGGTTTCTTACACTTCAGGAATGCCAGTGAGTTCCCTGCAGCTTATAGACATCCTTTTTGAAACAAGACTGGTTTTATCTGAAAAAAAAAAAAAACTATTCTCATTCGTAGCCCCTGAGCCAGAGCTTTAATTTCAGCACTGGAGTTTTCGCGTTGCACATGCCTCTCCATTCAATGATTGATGAGTGCTCCACCCTCAATCATGACGATACTCGCCTTGTGGCTGATAAGTTAGCAGCCTACAACCAGATCATGGCATCATTGTGTACTCAAGCACGCACAGTGATCATTGGGCCATTCCTCCAATATTTCCAGTGCACTTTCATAGAAAAATGGCTGGTTAAACTGCTGACCATGAGCTTCAATGCACTGGAAATAGCAAAAAGGCATGCCACTGAAAGCAAGATATTCAGGTTACATGGGGACAACCATTTACTGTGGTGTTGTACCCCGGATTGCCTGGGAGTTAAAGAGAGAGAGGTTCTACAGATCAATGACAGGCTCCTGGAAGGGGAATTGATGTCTTGCAGGCATTGTATGGATGTTGGTAAGTCTGTTAACTTGTTCTCCCTTTCGTGCCCCATGAGAATTTGTATGGGGCATACATAAAACCAGCCCAAGGGAGCCTAACTATTATTGACAATCCTTGCTGAGTCGGTTAGCTTGTATGTACTGACATCTTGTCTTCTGGGGGGGGGGTGAGGTTAGCTGAGGCAAGCTCAGGCGCGCGCCGTACTCTGAACAACTCAAGCTCGCAGTACCTGCGCCCCGCAGTTCAAGGAGAGTTTAGTGCTGAAATGCTTCCCGGAGGCAAGCTACATGATAGGATTGTAAAGATTGCACAAAAGTGCGACCTGCTTCTTATTGCGGACATATCTTTGCAACATGAAGAGATCATGGACCTTGTTCATGATATTGCAGATCAGATCCATGAGAGGTATGGAGGAGTTGTATACATTAGCGACCAGCCTATCAAGGGCCGAACCACCAAGTACTGCATCGACTTTCATTTATGAATCGATGTGGATGAGTGTGCACAGCGCATAATGGAGAGAATGAACAAGGTAAAGGTACTACAACTATGTCGTCTGATGAATCTCACTTAGGTGCAACCATTCGTTAGCCCGAAACCCCTCTTGTTGATACCAAAATGGAATCCGATTTGGATCATGAAAAATCTGATATTTGGTTCGAGGTGTGTAGTAACAGGGATGCTGGCATCACACGGAACACACGCATATTGAACACTCGCTACTAGATAATAAATAACAACCTCAACCCTGTCTGCTCCAAGGAGGCTCCTGAGTACACCCAGCCTTATTGCTATCTGTGCAATTTGGTTATCAACGAGTGTCTCCTATGGTGCAAGCGTTGTGGCGACTATCTCTGTTACTCTGGGCCATACGAACAGAGCAGGATGTGACCCTGTGTTATTTTGCAAACTTTTGTACCTGAAGCTGATAGGATACCCATTGAGTCTGTGATCGAGCTATTTATGTGCCCTCATTGCTGGAATCACGCTGAGGCAGGCCTCTATCCTGTGTGTTGTGCAGTTTCCTTACCTTTTCTCCATTCTTTGCTCCTCAACGAACTCCAATGAACCTAGACTAACTGATTGCTTCCAACAATAGCATCTTGTGTGACCAGCCCCGATATTGGCCACCCAGGTCTGTGGCCAACCCACACCACGCATGGCTATGATCATCTATTACTTGGATCAGTTCTGGCCTCAGGCAAAACATTTGCAGGAGCATGTACTTGGGTGATGGAATGGTCATGGGTGGCCAGTGAGTTTTACACCCCTGATACGGTTTGAGAACCAAAACTCATTGTATATTATTATATTATTAGTGTCACGTCCAACCAGTGAAGCTGGAGAATATATGTGAGCAGCAGGGGATTCTAGAAGATGTGTAAGTTGTTCAACTTATACATCGATGCAATGCAACTGGATCCGTTGAATCCCAGTGATTGGAATGATAAAACATTTAATTTGTATATCGTTTATATCACACATGGGCTTTCAAGGTCGAAATCATATCAAATGTCACATAATGTTTCGTACGCCGTGCCTGAGGTGGGCCTCATACCTATTTACCTACTGTGTAAGTCTGGCTGATGTCCCTGGTCCTAGTTTGTGGATCACAGCCTGGTGCCTGCTCAGAATATTGTTTCGCGTGCTCAACATGCATTGGCTATCTTCACCTGTTGTGGGTACCCATTCGAATCTCCACAAATGGTGTGGGATCTACAACGGTGGTTAAACAAGTGAGTCATGCTCAGATTCTTGCCTGCTACAAGTTGCTCAACGAAGATGGTTGCAGGGATAGCTTGGTAGATGCGATCATAGGCTGTACAAACAAGAAACTCACTCCTGTGTTTCTTGTTCCTCTCATCGGCAAGTTAACCACAAGTATAGCGAACCAAGAGCTGTGCCCCAAAGATATTCTCGATTGTTGGCTGTCAGACAGCGTGGTATGCAACCATACAGATCTAATCTATGTTGGAAGGGGCTTCCCCACATCTCTGTGGCTTTTTTCTCCTTTTGGTAGCCATCCTCTTGGAAAGTAATTACCTCATCTCCTTAGTTCATGCAGCTGCAAGCGTGGTAGAGCTGTTGGAGATGAAAATTTGGAACAGAGTCACAAGATATGGAAGGTTTCTCATGATGCCAAGCATGGAAAACCTTTGCAACATGTTACCGTCAAGGTAACATGCTCCGTCTGCAAGCAATCATGGACATTACCCTCTGAGCATCTGGTCGGCTATATGTATAAGTATGCAGGTCTTTATGCTGCAATAGTTCCTTATTTTGCAACGCAATGCAACCCCCTGAATTGACATGAATTTCTAATGGTTCGCATTTACTTTGCTTGTGTATAAATTGTCCACTGGAGATGTATTTGTGTCATTCATTTAACAATAACAATCCCTACTTCTTTATGAACTCAACTGCTGTGCTAGTATCATGGGTTATCAAGTCCACAGCGGCCAATAGCCCCATGTTAGATTTCTGATTCATTGACTGGTAACGAATCACCATTAAAGCTGCTAGATTTCACCTGCCGCTGTGCGCTTGTGTGGCCCCCGGAGATCGAACCTCAGGTACTCGCATTCATCTATAAACGATTTCCTTTATTTGAGGTCTATCTAATGTCATTTTAGGTCGATATATCATATGGATCTCATCTATGAGTCCCGGGTGTCACATTGTAGAAGTGTCAATGCTGATAACTAGTATAAAGCAGTTTGCAGTTCGATATATGTGTTGGAACGCACAACAGGTTTTGAAGGCTGTCTGGATAGCACGGGAAATGTGGTGAATACAGGGGAAACATTTTGGAGTTGTATGGCTCCACTGTCCTTCTCGCTGCATCCTCTCACGAACCAGGGATTCTTTGACATTCCCAATAGCTTCCAAACTTATCTTGAGGGGCTCCAGTACATCTATCGATCTGAGACTAACTATAATGTAAAGACCCTGAATCACATGTGTGGCAGTATAATTTTCCAATGGAAAGGGTCAGTACTCGATCTTGTACCAGGCTTCACTGGCAGAACAACACAATGTCCTGACTGGGTGTGTACAAGCTACTGGACAACATCAAAAAAAAGCAGACTGCACCCTTATTTCAAGACATTGACTTGCTTCCTGATGCTGTAGAGCATATATCTAGAGTCCTCAGGCCTTTGGAACATCACGACTCCCTGTCTGATGACCTCTACAAAAGTGTACAGCATTACAAGCAGCACGTAGATGTGGCAATTATAGACTACCAGCGAGGTGTGGAGTTCAGGCACTATTGCTATTATATCTTGTGAGTGAGATCCTACATATGACACGGCTTTGCATTGACCTACCATAACTCCTCATGCGTAATTCTGGGAAGCGATTTATCTTATGACATAAAGGTCAAAGATGAAGATGAGCAATTGGTCAATAGCTTTCGGAAACACAACAAGGCTCTCAAAGTAGGTTTACGATCTCATTGATATTGGTTGGTACCATGTGCGAGGAATGTTATTCCTACTTTTGATGCAGGAAACTAGGGTGGGGTTGAGAGCTAGAAAAAAGAAGATGTCGCTCAAGGCTAGGAACAGTAAGCCAGATTTACTTGCTGAAATAGCTCATCTCAAAAGTTCGTCACCAGGCCAACTGTGCAGACTCGCTGTAGAAGCTGGCCTTGCCATGGTTGGTCACACTGATGGCTCATCTCCCTCCAATGTCTACTGCATGGATGCCAGGACACATGAGAAGCTTGATCTGAGGAATATACTCATCAAAGATATAGACAAAATACCGGAGAACTCGCTGCCTTCAATCTCTGCTGCAAGGACTGACCCCCTTAAGCCAGCCCACGCACAGAGCATGCCCCGCGGCAATATTGATCCATCCGTCCTGCTACCAGCAATTGACAATCCTTTCAGAGATGGCTTTGTTGAGACCAAGACCATCGTGAAGCAAGGATTTAAGATCCGTAAAGTGGGCACTGTGTACGGTTTTGCCCATGCACCGGATGGAACCTATTCCATGGTCTTTGCAGTACAATTCTGCCCCCTCAATAAATTAGGTGAGGCAGAGAAGGAAGCGGTGAATGTGTTTGTGGAATTTGTCCCAAAAGCAGCTGCACATGCACATCAAGTCAAAGGGAATAAAGCCCAGAACGCGGGAACCAAACCCAGTGAGCTATCTAGAAGTAACACCACTCTATGCTATCTGAAACCATAGATAGGAGGCCGTCTTTACAGTGCTGGATGGTGACCAGGCACCACTCATGGAGAGTTGGTGGCAGAATATGCTGCACAATCAAAAAAGGATAAACATAATCCCAGCCACTATATGGATCTCTATGATTGCCAAGAGGCTGTCAACGTGAGTCTGATTACACTCTTAATATCATTCAACATCCTACTCAACGTGAGTCTGATTACACTCTTAATATCATTCAACATCCTACTCATACTGAAAATAGGCTGGATGGATGATTATGCAAGAGGGACTATTGCCTCATGCGGTTTTCACCACCATCAACACATTGGCAGATACAGCAGTGCCAATGTTCAGATCCCATAGTAGTGATATAGTGGTAAGAGCTTAGCCAGCCTTTCTGATGATCAATAATTATCACCCCAAATCTAGATGCATGGCCCAAGCCTTGGTTCAAACATGGCCGTCTCTCAGCATGATAGTGAAGGATGTGGGTTTGCCAACGGAATGCATGTTGATTGAGACATGGACTCATTGCCGCAGTATTACAGAAAGCTCTTTACCTTTGGACAGTGGCTCCATATTGACAATGCTGGGCACCTCGTTGAGGGAGAAAAAATTAGGGCAGCTATCCCCGATGGTTTGTTTGTGATTCCGGGATACAAAGTAGCGTTTGATCTTGGCATGGCCGGTCTAGTCAAAGCTATTTGGCGAGGGGGGATGGATATGCATGGGACAACTACATCCAAAGTCAATATTAGTCACGGAATTACCCGGTGGGGGATGTTGATCCAGACCAATAGGGGCTTGAACCAACACATGCGCAGCGGCAAGGGGAAGATATTCGGCACTTATGATTGATTCCACGAATACTACAAGCTATTTTCAGAGCCGGTCGGGGACGAAGAGAATGAAGGCAATGCCAAGGTTTAAATGGGGAGGTGGATGGAGTGGAAATAGATATGGCACTGTTTTTTTTTCTGGAAATATATGCTCAATAGTCACCATATGAGTTGAATCATGATATCTCTTATTTATGGTGTGGGCTATATACATAACTGTGAGGAACATCGCTGCACCTGGGTCCGTGTGGTGTGCATGGGGTTTGCTGTCTGGCACATCCTGACACCTTGTCTGAAGAGTACTCATGTGATGCACACAATGATAGCTACCTCAGAACCCTAGGACATGTGCAGCAGATGATAAGATCAATCGGCCCACCCATAAAAGCCTCCACCTTCCCTCGGCCCCTAGTCCCAGCCTGTAAAATACACCTAGAAAGCATCTACCTGGCTCACATGTCTCAGATATATGTTGTAGTGGCATGATGCTCATGGTAGATAATGGATTTGGCCCAGATCCCCGCTCATTCCATTTCCCTGTGATAGTCACCACTGCAGTACTGTGCTGTCTTGTTCTATATTTTGTATTAGCCACATCTGGGGGGTCGGATGTCTGGAGAGTATTCGCATGAGTTAACACAGTGAAGACATACACTGCAATGCCAGGATGCTTGCAGCAGACAAAAAACTTGGTCCGAGTATCCTTCACTTGTTTGAGATTGCCATGGTGGTTGCAGCGCTGGTGTGCACTTATCGCTCCTTCCCATATTGCAAGTTGGCTACAGTCGAAGGTATGATGTCCAGGGAGTATTCATGTGAGTCAACACAATGAAGACATACGCCGCAGCACCAGGACATGTATGGCAGACCCCATGCTTGGTTCCCAATATTGGCACAACCCCCTCCTTTTATCAACTCAGTCCCCATTTCCCCCGCCAGATCAAGAGAGTGCACATCCGGAGAGTGTTCACGTGAGTTAACACAGCGAAGACATATGCCGCAGCGCCAGGATGTGTACAACGTTCACTCCATTCTCCTAATTCCCCACCTCCCTTGTTCCCGTATCCCATGCCTCCTACCCTCACCACCGTCCCCTCAATAGTTTGCTCCCTCTTCCTACCCACCCCCCCAACTTTGCCTCAGCATTAGTTTACCATCTAGTCAAGTCAGAGGAAGTAGGAGCTACCAGCTGACACACTGCCTGCGTTGTCATCCTCAGCCCATTGCCCCTCAGCTCGGCTTTGGGTCAACAGGCTTCATTGAATGACGAACTAGGCATGGCGGCGGCTAGTGGGAAAGGATGGAATGAGGTGGTGGTGGAAGACAAGGCAATGATCACAACAACACAGGCACATGATATGGCACATCACGGTTATGACATAACATCAGGGTCCTGGGCACATGATAGGTGCCCAAGAAAGGTTGGTTGTTCCCAGATGGATCCATAAGCAGCTCTTGAAGCGGCTGCCACTGTACTGCAAAAAGAATTTGAATACCAGATTACAACGCTAATTAAATGAAGAATCAAATTTACATTTAAAATGAGCTAAATACATCAGTGTAATCAATCACATTTATGCATCATTTCTCCTATCTGGAGTTGGCCTTCTGCCAGAATCTGGGGCGATTATCCAGGGATCAAGGTGGTGGAGATGAGACAAAGGCTCCCCCAGGTTGCGGCTATCCCCATGAGGTCCCAAACACACCCAACCATTGTTTGAAGCTGGGCTGGTCTCCTTCAGTTGCTTGTCCCATGGCCAACAGTCCTCCCAACAATCCTTCCACCAAGTTGGATGGGTGCCATAGGGTGGCCAAATTTGCACCCTTGCAGATGGACCATCCTTCCTGGCATTATACAGAGATTCTTCCCACATATCCGCATATGTAATTCGAGGTAGAAGCATGGCGTAGTCTCCATGGGGGGTCTTGAGCCACACACATCACTCGCTGCGAAGGAAATATTTGTCAGTCACATGGACAGTGAAGGTGAAAATCAACATGGGGAGTGAGTTGGAACTCACCCTCCATGAAAACGAAGATCCGTTCTTATTTCCACCTGCTGGATATTGGTGATGCAGCACCAGAACCAGTCCAAATCATAGTTGCTGAACCACACACATTGAGCGAAAAGTCCCTGACGGCCATGGAGAGTGCCAACAACGCCAATGACCTCAACGCCCACATATTGGGCTGGTGAATTCCCCCCGATCAGAACTGTGGTGAGCAGGTCGCCCTGCTGAAATTCAAACAAAGATAGCACACAACATAATTCTGGTGTGCTGTTGTGGTTTAGTCCCCAAAAACTGTGGAGAGGAGCAGGCTCACTTTGCTCTGGATAGCAGATTATTTCTTCCTCCTCCAGGCGTGTTGTCTCCAGGTCTGGGTAATCAGGAGTTGTGCCTATATCAGTTTCCATTTCCATTGCAACCCGAAACCTATACCCATTGGTTAGAGTGCGGGTAATAGCAGCCTAGATTAGCTTACCTTTCGAGAAGAGAAATTTGACAAGGTATTCTAGGGAAAATGCGTTATGTGCTGAAACTCACTCGGTCGAGAAGATTGAGAAAAGTAACAATACACGGTTCATGTGATCAGTATATTTGGTCAAATCACGTGAGTATTTTGGCTTCAAAGCTGATGTGAACAACCCTACACTTCATTTTATACCACACTGCTTCTCGATCATCCCACATGCCACCAAAATCCAACACAAAAGTGCCTATTTACAAAGAGTCGTTTATTCTCGACCCTGAAAAGGAGTGTTACTGGAATAGTTGTTCAAAACGTAGGTAATTCAGATGGCACATCGCATACACTAAATTGTCACTTTGCTCAGCTCTTATGGCGCACACCATCACCCAATTTCGGTTTGAGGGAATCAAATCTGGGAAATTTGTTGTACCACTCTGGGAAAATTCAACATCAGAGTTCTGGGCACGGGTATGCATGAAGGGTGTGGTTGGGCCACTTGTGGGCGAATCGCAGAATTTTTTCCAGGCCGGATACTGGGATATTTATTATGAAGGTCTGCACATTGAGCAGATGGATATAACAGGAATTACAGGAATGTTCTGGAGAAGGATAGTTTGTGGTGTAGGGGGTAAGTCCATATTTGCAATATCCATTAACTTCTAAGGGTACACTTTCATAACCAGCATTGAATCTATTCTCTGGGTTCACACTAAGAAATGCGCATATGCACTGCAACTACCAGACCCATCATATGAAGGTATCTGGAGTCAGGTAGTGGAAGATTGGGAGAGGTGCCACCCCGGCCTCTCAGCTACATTCCATTCCGTCTCAGTGATGGGAGAGAAACCGGGTTGGTGGCACGACAACGAAGCCAAGCAATGGGAGGAGTTAGTGAGGACAAAAGGAAAGGGCAAGAACCAGGCGCAGGAGGATAACAATGAGGACAACAAGGACAAGGACAAGGACAAGGACAAGGACAAGGACAAGGACAAGGGCGACAAGGACGACAATGAGGACAAGGACAAGGGTGACAAGGATGATGATGAGGACGATGGCGATGACGATGACAGCGATGATGACGACGACGACAATTATAGTGGGCGCACTAGAGCTGGACTGTCAGGGTCAGGTCGAGCAAAGGGGAAAGCCACAGCGACTAGACGGTCAAGGACAATGCGAGGTCAGGCCAGGGTGGAGAAGGGCAGTCTTGGTGGAGAAAGACGGATTATGAGGTCCTTGGTTAAGGGCCAGGGCCAGGACCAGGGAAAAGGCAAGGGAAAGGGCAAGGACAAGGGCAAAGACAAGGACAGGGCACCGGCACCGGAGACTGAAGCATAGTTAACTCCTGTGACAGGTGAGGATACAGGCTCAGGATTGGTTCCATCACGCAGGAGGCGAAGTGGAGTATCTGGAGGTGTAGACACATCATCGCATGAGAGCACTGGAGGCCACCCAACTAAGAGGGTACGGATCACACTCTCCACCATAGATGATGTGGCAGTGAGTGGCGGTGATGCTCAGAACACCTCAGTAATGATCTGCCCCAATGACGGAGGTAATTCCCCGAGGCCATCGAAAAAGGCCTGTACTGACTCGGTGGCTGGCGACCAATCTGCAGGTGGCCAAGTGACTGGGCCATCGACCACAACTACGCAGCCCTTGGGTGCAGGGAGTCCCTCTTCCATGGGGAAAAAGAACACTCCTGCGCCAGAGTGGGTAGCTCAGTGGCACGAAGCAGTCCGAGTCAGTGAGGAAAAGCGAGCAGCCAGCGTGAAGGAGAGCTTGACTTCGAGTCCTGAGAAAGACCGAATTTCTGTGTCATTGAGCGGCGGACAGACAGGCTCCTCGTCCTGAGGTCCATTCCCTCCCCCCACCTCATCCCCAATCACCTTGTCTAATGAGTGGACTACAAGACCACTTACTCAGGTGTGTTGCCTCTTATTTCGATTTCCACCATCATTTGTCCATGGTTTTTTTGTCTTCTGTTCTTATTTTTTCTTTTCTTTTAATGTCCCGTTGTTGAATCCCAATGCTTGTTGTGGAATAGGTCCCACCCCCAACACCCTTACAGTCCACTGAAGCTATGGAGGAAAATAGCTGCCCTGGTAATGGGAGCGAAGCCGATATGAGCTTGGATAGCGCTGCCGGTGAAGGTGAGCTGTCCCTGTTATTGGTCTATTTTACTTCATCATTTCCAAGGAGGTACTCAAGGTGGGATCACCGCGACTGAGCTGCCTGCACTACCCCCCTCTCATACCCCAGTAGCTCGAAGTAAGTCCAACGTGGACCATACGTGTAAGCAATCCCACACTTACATCACACTCACATAGCTCCTGAGGACGAAGTGATAGCTCAGGCCATAGAAGCAGCTGGCAACATGAGGCAGCTGATCGAGAGGATCGAATCTCGTGCCCGGGATGGTTCTGCACCATGGCCGCAAGGGAAGCTTTTTCTCCTGAGGCAGTAGTTTCTGGTGCAACAGCTGGGTGCATATGCGATCAGGAGGTTCTTGCCAGATTTTCCAGCCCACAGGGTCCTGAATCATCCAACCTGGGTGAGACGTCCCGCTCAGGTCAGCTTTATAATTCAACTAACCTTACCCCCATTGGACTAGCAGAAGCAAATACATCAACGCCTGGTGGTGGAAGCAGTACCTCTCCTGCCAAGGTTAGCATTTCACCAGGGCACCTGCGGTCCGTATCCTCGGCAGTGGGGCAAGCCCAATCCCCTCCTGTTCCCCCAGACAGCCACCCTTGCCCACAATCCTCCATTTCTGCACCAACCATATCACCAGTGTCACCTCCTGATCGAGAAACCCAGCCTGTGGCCTCTACATAACAGTCTCAGCCTACAACAGGTGTGGGTGCATCTATTGAGCAGGACACAGTTGAACAGAGGATGAAGGTGCTGGATATCATGCTGCAGCAGTGTAAGAAGAGACCCCCAACCGAAAAATGGGCCATTGGGAAGCCGGGACAATAAATAAATAAATCATTTTCAACTTGTGTAGCTATGGGTCTCGATATGTTTTTTTTCTATTTTCAATATACAATGATATTCAACTCAGATGTGGTATTATGAAAAAGGTCAGGGCTGGTATACCCTACATGAGGATCAACACCGGGAAAGGTAATCCATGACAGTGACATCAATCTCTTTGCTAACCCTTTTAAGTGCCATCATGTCGTTCTCTACAACCTGTGTCAACTCTTCGAGCTGGGTGTGTAGCATAGGGAGCTCAGCTTCTAGCACTTCATTCTGCCTCCTGATTTGTGATTTGGATATTGAGTAACACAATACAAAATCTCATCCAGGATACTTACTTAATCATTTCAAGCTCATTCATGAATGACTGCATATAGTCTGAGGGTGGACCAAGCACTGACTCTAGGTATACTCGGATAATTTCAGTCACTTTGGTCACTTCGGTACCTGTTCCCTTGCACTTGCAGCACGAGAATGCAGGTGTTGCAAGTGCATTCTGATAACATGTATGACAAATAAGGTGTCCTCAAGTGAACATAAGTTATAAATTAAGTATTGGGCTATCGTGAGGAATGCTGACTTACCACAGCCTGTGAGGTACATATGACACTCTGTGGAGCTGGACATGGTAGTATCCTGGGAGCTTATGCTGACTTGTGCATTGCACTTCGAGCAGATGATGTGCTGCTTTTTTGTACTTTCGGGCATTGTAGCTTGAATCAGACGCAGTTAGTGGTGCTTATGAGGTGAATCCCCACATCAGTTCATGTGACTTCAATACAAAAGGAAAAGAAACACGTGTGATCATTAACGACTTGATTCCCCAACCAACAGCACACAGAAAAACAACCAAGAATGAGCACAGATCCTGAAGGCGATGTGATATACGTCGCATCGTACAATAGTTATATATATTGCCTGACTTGTTTTGATGACAAGGTCAAGAGTGGGTCGGTCTTAGCCTTTGTCGAGTGCAGTGAGCATCATGCTCAGTCCCAATCATCAATTTTCTGATTTGTATCACAAAGGGCACTTGTTTTGCATAGCTTGTATGGACTTATTTGTCGCGCAATTATGTCAACCTGGGATCAAGACACCTTGAAATTGTCCAACGTGCAACCAAGTCCATGACTGTGCACAAGCACGCCCCATGAAATTCAAGGCCACACCAGATGATAAACCTGGAGAGACACAGAAGGTGCAAGAAGCACTCGCTGCTGCATCATAAGTCGGGTTGCCCAACCTGTGCACACGAACTTATATGTACACATCTGCAGCACCACCAATGAACAATTGCAAAAGGAACGTGCACAACTACTTGCTCAGATTGAGCAGAAACGAGAAGATCATTCCAAACTGACTGAGATGATATTGGATGTGGAAAAGCACCGTGAAAGAGTAAAGGCTCTTGTTTCCGAATCAAGTAAATGAATGCATAGCTGTATCTGTGCAGACTTCTCTTATAATAAAACTCATTATCTTCAAACGTAATTTTCTGTGAATTCGATTGTGTGGCCAGATTAACACAAGGTGTGATTTGATTCATTCGTCGACTTTCTCCCTCAAACTGCTTGTTAGAATTGTGTAAGGGGTGGGCAAACTAATCCAAGCATTATCAAAATCATACATTGGCAACTATACTACTATTCATTAGGTGGCTTTACATGTAAGATCCTGCACCTGCTGGCAACTTTGTGCAAGTGTCAGAGTCTCATTCCGGAGTAGAGAGTGAAAAGCAGTTTTTTCCTGGATAATATCCTCAAGGCGTTTGTGCTCTTGCTTGAGCCTCTGGTGTTCATCCCTTAAAAACACCACACACACATACACACATGTGTTATAAGTAGATTAGCATACCAAATGTATGGTACTAGTACAAGTATTTTTCATCACTCACTGGGTGTTTACGAATTCCTCCTGCTTCTTCTGAACAAGGGAAGGTGCCTTGTACAGGAGCACATTGAATTTTACTGGTCTCAAATTGCTTGGATTACGTATTGCATGGCATGGGGGGCATCGGACTCCATTTCCCACATGTATAGCATCAATACAACTAGTGCATACTAGATGCCCTAATGCGAGTGAAAAACACAATTATCACCCAATGGCCAATGATAAAAAGGATTTGCCACCCACCACATTTGGAGAACGCAACCACAGAATTTTGCTTGTTGGAACAAACTGGACAAAGGTTACGTGAGGAAGGAGCATTCATATATTCATCTTCATTTTCGGAGGATGTATCTGACACATTGTGTTGTTGTTGTTGTTTTTGTTGTTTTTGTTGTTGCATATGGCTTTAGGAGTGAAACTAGCTCAGACCAAATATGAGAACTTATTTCCATGCACCACGTTGCTTAGGGTCACATGCATGAAGTTTTGTCTTCCAATCACATGCCTGAGGGTAGATACAACAACAACAACCCTTGTAAACCTAGGTCAATTGTATTATATCTATGTCTGATGAGAAGCACCCCCAAATTATTATATGCTCGAAGTGCTCTATCCATATCAAACTTGGAAAAGGTACGAGAGGGGAGGAAAAAAAGCTGCACACATATCTTCTTCCTTGTGGTAAGTCAAGTATATTTGTACCTTAATAATGTCTCTGATTCTACATATACAAACGCCCAGGTCATGTTATTTGCTATGATTGCTATGAGACTGCAATAGCACTTTGAAAAGCACACTGTCTGCCATGTAAGCAGGAAACAAGGATGGGTGGTATTTTCTGAATTTACTTCAGGGAACTTGCTGCCCCAGCCACAGATGAGTTCCGCCAAATCCAAACTAGGTTTCAAAAGCTAGAGTGAGCTTATTCAATTTACCATGTGTAAGCATCCATTATCAATGACTGTTAGGCAAGCGAACATGAAGATGTGCATGGAAATGCCTAAGCTTACTGAGAGGGCAGTCAGTCTTACATGTGTGGTAGATGAAGATGTTGTTTAGCTTACAAAGGCCATTGAAGAGGTTGAAGCTGCAGTACAAGACTATCACAACAGATGCTTGGCCTGCTGACTTTAGCACCCTGTCCTTTCCCAACTTTATTCCCCCCACCAAGTAGTGTTTGTTGTTGTGGGAGCATGTGCACACCTCTTGTTTGTTCTTATTATTGCTTCTACCCCCATGCCAGGATGTATATAGGTGTAGATCCTGCTCCTGGTTCTTGGAGCTGATACAGCTTCTCTTCCACCCTCTCACACTGTGTGCCTTGTCTCATGTGTCCCACTACATTTATGCAGCCCAAGAGAATTATAACTTTTGAGGTAGGTAGTTTGGGAGCCAGATACAAATGTAACTTAGCTCATACTACTGTCATATAGGGAACTAAAGATAGTACAATAAGCGTATGCTAATAATAGACATAATATTGAAAATCTAACAATAACCACCAGGTGGTAGTGTGTTGGATTACATAATCCTGCTGTTGGTGTGGCCTCCATGCGTACCTGGTACACATGTTGATTGCTGGCTTCTGTCATGTGGCTGTACACTCAGCTTTCATAATGTCATTGCTTGTCCTCTCTGTGTGTACCCTGTATGCAGTTTTATCAAGCCTACCAACTAAGCCTTTCTCAAGTAAAGTGTGTGTTGGATTACATAATCCTGCTGTTGGTGTGGCCTCCATGCATACTTGGTATGCATGTTGATTGCTGGCTTCTGTCATGTGGCTGTACACTCAGCTTTCATAATGTCATCACTTGTCCTCTCTGTGCATACCCTGTATGCAGTTTTATCAAGCCTACCAACTAAGCCTTTCTCAAGTAAAGTGTGAGTGATAGTTGTGTGCATGCTAAAGTAATGATTTTCATATTGTGATGCCATTATTGCCAGCAGATGCATCAGAGTGGTATGAAAATGTAAATATAGTATGAATATACCTTATTTTTATTTTATTTACCCTGGATGCCCTCTGTGCATACAAAGTATGCATGGTTGGTTGGTTGCTTCCTTTGTGTAGTACACCCAATTTATCTCACATTATGTATCATGAGTCTTTTGGACCTGTTGTTCATCTGGGTTTGTATGGTTCATGGGTAGGTTATGTGTTTGCAGACAGGATGGCATGATGACTTGGGCCTCACTCACCAACATTCAGGCAGTTAGCTCAGTAGACCCTTATTGACTTGGCAGTGTATTATATGACAAATGGTCATTGTTGATTGCCTCTGTGCACACCTGGTATACTGTGTGCTTGCATTATGTAAGTTTCCTCTTGGTCCTCTCTGTGCATACTTCATATGCACTTTCTGACATGGCCAGTGGACATGTTGGATGGGTTGCCTATGGCCTCATCCCTCAGCCAATGCAACCCATCCAACATGTCCACTGGCTTACCTGTTGTCACTTTCCCTGCTGATTGAGCCCCCTACCTAGCTAGGCTGGGGTCAAAATGGGCAAAACCTAGCTTTCAACCTAGCTTGCCTGATTAACCTGTAAGTTGTACTAGCACAGTTACAGATCTGTTACTAATGACTCTAAGTAGATCCTAACCTAACCAACCTAACCATTGGTTCAGGTATTCCCCTACCCGCCCTGCTTATGTAAGGAGTGTGATGAGTCAGCATTTATTAGTCAGATTCTTAGTCAGCAATTTGAAATTGTGTGGCTGTGTGATTATGTAAACTTCGGTGCTTAAGGATTGATCAGTAAGATATTATGTAAGACTTCTAATTACTCAGCCTTATGTAAGTTGCTTCTTGATGCATGCAGTTCGTGTGGATCAAGCTTCTTTAGCAGTGTGAGAGCGCAGATAAGTTATCGACCAATGGTAAGGATGCCGAACTATTATTAGCTCAGCCTGCGTTGCTTCTCCGCAGTTCGTTCACATGTTGCACTGCCACAACGTAGTAAGTTATAAGGAAGTGATCCACTGACAAGTTTGTCATAGCAAACGAAACCCGACCAACTTAAGGTAAGTTGTCTGGGTTTGGAATGGTAGTATAGTATAGTACCTTATGTAAGAATCAGGGCGCGGTTCACTTGGGCCTCATTCCTCGGCCCTCGCTCACCACTGCCCCTCCCCCCCTTGAGCAGACAGATATATTCCTAATGCAGATGAACATGCAGAATTTCTGCAAAAAGGTTATGAGGATGTTAAGGCTGCTATCATTCTGGCACAAGAGTGCATGAAGACATATTATGACTGCAAGCATTGCCCTGCTGAGAAATTGGAAGTAGGGGATCAAGCCTGGCTTTCTCACCAGAACATAACCTCAGATTGACCCTCTGATAAGCTCAGCCATAAACATTTAGGTCCTTACAAGGTTTTGGGAAAGGTCAGCTCACATGCCTACAAATTGGAACTGCCACATACAATGAGGATTCATCTGGTGTTCCATATTACTCTCCTAACCAAGTTCCAACCAGACCCACATGGGTGTGATCCTCCTCAGCCACCTCCAATCATTACAGAAGAGGGTGAAGAGGAATATGTGGTTGAGAAGGTGGTCAATACTCATATTAAGGGAAGAGGTTGTAATCATTGAATTGAATACTTTGTTAAGTGGGAAGGCTATGATGAGGGTAGCAACTTGTGGGAACCTGTAGATGGAATGGGGAATGCTCAGGAGGTGATAGAAGACTTCCACAAGGCACACCCAGAGGCACTGACCCTTGAAAGGGGGTAATGTCATGAGTACAAACCTCATGACATATTTTCTACTATTTATTATACTTTTTTTGAGTTAGTTTCTTTTTTGGGACAGATGTGTGTCATATTTAGATTAGTCAGGTCCCCTTGGACCTGTTTGATTATGTATTTGACATGTATCTACAAATTGGTCACTTCTTGGGTTGTATGCATTTGCCTTGATGTGTTGGTCTCACATGTATATAAGAGAGAGGTCAAGCTGGGAGCATTGCTCATGGCTTGACCTCTTGTCTATGAGGACTTAGCCAATAACACCTGTTCTTATTCACCCATACCCTAGCCCAGACCCCCTTGTCAGGTCAAGTGTGTCTTTTACCACCCAAACCATTACCCCGGGCCCTCGTTTGCCCTCTCTACTTGTTAGTCACCCCTCATCAGTGCATATACATACTAGAACAATCTAGTATGTTCTATGATCTGTAATTGAGTTAGTGAATGTAAGTGATAGAACTTACCAGACTATATGCACAGGATACATAGTCATACATGTCACCCCATACTGTGTGACTTGACTGGCTTTTGCCAGGGTATAAAAGGGGGCTCTTTGAGCTCTGTATCCTCACTGTTTCTCTCACTCTTACTGTTCTTACTTTTCTCTGTATTTACGTAGTTAATTTAATATATATATAATATCTATTTACTTCTTTCTACAGGTTATGAGCCCCACCTGAACACTTATAACCTATGACTGTACATAGATTTATATATATATACACTTGAGTAGTCAACTTACCTCAATTAGTATGACTGAACCCAGCAGAACAAATGCTGGTGGCACTAGCAGTTTGCACCAGATTCCTCTGAATTGATTGAAGGATGGCAATGGTAACTTGGTGTGGGTTCAGTGAGGCCAGCTGAATGGCCCAGCAGATGTGGAATCATCTCTGGGAGTGTAGGGATGAGCGAGGGAGTGTGGCTGATGGATAGATTGATAGATCAAGGGCTGGCCAACCACTCCTCTCCTGAAGACCCCTCCAAGATGGTCATTGGCACCAGTGAAGGAAACGTCAGCAAGGTTGGACATGGGGGCAATGAGGACCAGTGAGAATATGAAGTCCCTGTGGGCTGGGGAGTCTCCACAATCACTCTCAACAATCAGCTCCTCAGGAATCTTGGAATAGTGGAGGTGCTTGTACAGATGGTGCATGCTCAAGCTCAGGGGACTCATGGTCAGATGGCTTGGAGAGGGGTGTATACTCAGATGGCAAATGCAAGGGCAACTCATGCTCTCAAGGTGCTGAAGGCAGGTAGTCTGTCAGTTTTTCTCACTTTAGAAATTGTCAACTATGTCACATAAATGTATTGATTCATAGCTAGCACAATTCTCAAAGTTACACATAAGGCAGTTTGCATGTTTCTAATGAATGAGGTTATCTCTAGTTCAACAGAGATGAATAGAACTCAACACACCTACACCTGATTCATAATATTGATCACTGCTTGTTCATGGCAACACTGCTCAGCTTGCATATGGTTTGTGTAATGCTCCTGGATGGCTTGCATCCTTCGAAACAGACACCAGTTGCTCCAGCCTTTGTGATCAGTGGTCTCATATGTGCCAAGTATCTCATCATGCCTCTGGGCCATCAATTGGTTGAATGCTTGGACATGGCATTCCTCTTTGGCATTGAGTAAGGGTTGCACCTCAGCATGGTTGCCAAGATCTGAAGTGCTGACAATCATCTTGGGGGTGTGCAACATGCTTGTGGTAGCATTAACATGTTATTTGGTAGACATAGCGAGACTCACTTCACAAACAAGAATGCAGTCTAAGAACCTGCAACTGAGTTGATGTGAGAGTAACATTAAAATAAGTTGACAACAGTCAAATCATTGTCTGGGTGTGGAAATTGGATTGCATGCACAACTGTAGTGTTGATGAGAGTATCATATTATGGTGGGGGAAAGTGGCAAACTAAAACTGGTTACAGTAACAGCCAGGGTCTGTTATGACATCTATACTACCTCAATCACTGCAGCACTCCACTCACATATCTATCTTACTGTAATTGCATTACATGCATTCAATGGCTTCATTTGGGTGGATTAACCCTTTGGTAATATGTGTCATATATTTCTTTGATTGAGACCCTATATTCAGCTTCATTGATTGACTCATTTAGAATCAGTTAACAATGTGGGCCATCTTGGCACTTAAGGACCCATTGATCCAGATCTGGATCCTTTGTCCCAGCAACCATGATCCACTCCCAAACTGCACTGACCATCCCTGACCACAATGTACATTACAGACAGCAATCTGCTTGCACCAAGCATTCACCAGATGACACACCACCCTTCCTTGATATCTTGACCAAAACCCATACATGCATTGGACTTAACATGACTCGTGGCCATGAGCTTGTACAAATATTGTAAGTCCAACATTATTACCTTTATCACATTAACTATGCAAGAACAAGGAATGTTGGCACACAGCCAGGGAGTAGCATGCCTCTGCAACCCCCCTCCCTTAACCCACCCCTGCAGCTCATGGCTCATGGCTTGAGATATCAGTGTGTGGTATGAGATGTATTTATTTATATCACTTAACTAACTACATTCATATGCGTGAACAAGTCACATATGCAGCAGACTACTGCGGACCCATTCCCTTGATCACCAAGACTACCGCCTCCTGCAGTTTCAGTATTTCTCAGCCCACATCACTTGAATGTGTGTATTGGTGTGTATTCATGTGAATACTCAATCAGTAACTCTTATTTTCTTGCTCTTGTTGACCCATGCACTTAGGACAGTTGGGTCTACCCCATCAGTTAATCACCATGATATCCAGGTTACCTGGACACAAAGGCTGTGCATTTCATGCTCACATCTAAATCATATCCTGGCTACCCACATGGCCTGTGGCCTGGAAAATGTGAACTGGTCCCACTGTGACCAGCACCTTCCACCCATTCTCTTCCAGATTATTTGCAACTTGAGCCCAGCAACCTCTGGACATCAGTGAGTAGTAAAACATCTTTATCTATTTACATAACTTAGTTAATTACATTCGTATGCATGACTGAGTCATTCTGCTCACAGGTTCTCCATTCATCATCTAACTTTGGTCATATGCATTCATGCAAAATCCTTTAAAAAGGTCTGTGCAGCACTATAACTACAGACTTACATGTCCATATGCCATTTGTTCATGCTAGTTCATGCATGGTCATTTGCTTACACTTGTGTGATTGTGGGCCACATTCTTGGCTTGTAGAGGTGTCAACAGTGATTGGGTGACAGGGAGGAAGCTGAACACCAATACCAACTGCCCTAGGCATGGTATTGCCTGTGGAGTCACAGTGGCAAGTGACTCTTTTTACACATTTGGAACACTTACCTGAGCCTGTCATGTAGGGGTCACATGTCCCACATTTCCCATGTGCCCATGAACCTCTGCCAGCAGCATTCTTGGCTGCTTCAGGCTGCCTAAGGAGTTGGGCTGATGTCAAGGGGTTGGGATTTGACAGCTCTGTCATTGGGAAAGAGGGAGGTGGGTGACTGGCTGGGGCTGAGGGATGGTGAGACATAGAACTTGCAGTCACCTACAGTGCTTGATGTTGTCAGATCATTGCAGTAATCATGGGCTGCTGTTAAGTGAGTGGGCCCACCTCTCCTCAACACACATGAGTAACCTGAACTGAATAGCCATTGGATTACTCACCTCACCTCATGATGGGTCCCTTGGCTGGTATTTTCCCAGTTCGTGGAGTCCAGGCTGCACTCTAGGCCAGTCAGGGTTTGTATGGGACAGGGCAATTGATGGGACAGGGCAATTGATGGGAGGGTCATGTGGGAAGGGCAAGGTGCAAAATCACAGAAAAGCCCAGGCATGTGATATTTCATCCACCATGGTCCAAGCCCCATTCACTCCTTCTCACTCCTTCATTCCATTGCACAGCCACCTGATTGATGGATCTGAGAGGAAGTGGTGAGGTAATTCTCCCCTGCTATATAAGCCAACCTCTGTGGTGCCTTGGTACCATCAGATCCCCTCCCACCACCACACCCACCAGCACTGCTTACAATGCATCAGGTTTTCTGTCATCAAATTTTGATGAATTAATATCCATATGCATGGTTGGCTGATGGGTGAAGCATATTCAGGATATATAGTTGGGGCCCCAAATTATTAGATGTGGAGCCTGGTATGTTGAGATTATTGATGATTATGGACCCTGAGAGCCTGATTACATAAGGATTACATAAGCCTACCAAATATGGAAATTATGTCGAAAATATCCCATGATAATTTCCTTATATGGTATATTAGGTAATGATTATGTAAGCATTAGTCAGCAACATATACCA
>WSTI01007741.1:0-20918 GCA_019616915.1 Ceratobasidium sp. 423
CACTCAAAACTTTCACTCAGGGGTCAGAGTGCGTGAGGTGGATAACATATCGACATTTCGAGACATTTGGTTATCTGTATGTTACGTATCGGCGAGCGTCTCGCTTTGGGGTCCGATCACAGGGGGTCTCGCTTTGGGGTCCCATACGGTACTATTTTGTCCAGCACTGCGTCCGTTGACAGCTTAATAAGGATTGGCACTACACGTAATCCGCTTGGCACATTCCTATTTCAAATTCACATCCCAAAACAGCCTCAAGTTATTGTCGAGTGGCATTCCTATTTACAATTGCAGCTGATCTGCCATGTATTTATAAAGAGTTCGAGTTCTCTGTATGCAGGAACCTCATCCTCCACTGAGACCCAACGTCGAACAACGTGAATCAGACTCTTTTACCACATTCAAATAGCCTGTACCTGGTAACAACGCTTCACTATCGATATTGCGGTTGATACGTGTTTGGTTATATTCCATATTCAGAAAGTATCATTATCTTTCTCGAATGGAATCTCCACACATGGAAGGCAAGAGCCCGCGTAATGCATCGGGATCATTCGGACCGCACTCATCCCCAATCCCCATCCAACCAGGCTCTCCGAGGACCCAGTCACAGCCCGATCTAGTCTCAAGAAAAATGGTATGGCTGCGGCGTTTGATGCTCACCTCTTAAGCGCTAAAAGCCTTTTCTCGCAATAGCCGCCAGACCAAATAGCAAATATACTTGCTCGACATGGTGTCGAGGATATGTCAACCAAGCTTAAATTTAAGCCTGGGAGTTCTTTGCCCTTTACAAACGGGGGGTTTGGTTCGATATATCGAGGCGAACTTCAGGATGGCCGCTTAGTGGCTATTAAGCTAATCAACATATCAGGCGGTTTGGATGATCCGGATGATCCGGAGCTGGGAGGAAAGCGGTGCAAAGTGTGTAATCTCCTAACCGGGCTTCCGTTCTTACTGACCTGTGCTGAAATTCACACTTCAGCGCGCTGCCCACGAGTTATATACCTGGTCCAAGTGTAATCACCCTGGGGTTCTCGAAACTCTCGGATTTGCTTTGTGTGATGGACTCATTCTGCTCATCTCTCCTTTGGTTCAAAACGGCTCTTTGACCAAGCACCTTAAGTCCAACAGCTCTCATAATAGGATGAAATATGTACGCATACTGGTACCTAGTACAAGATTAAGAGAGCTCATAATCCTTGATAGTGCATTGACCTCGCAAGTATAGTGGAGTACTTGCATGGCAAGGGAATCGTAAGTGCGCTCCACGAATGGGAAGGTGGACGTATTGATATTTGTATGCCACAGGTACATGGTGACATCAAAGCGGTAAGTAATAGCCAATACCCCTGGCGTGACAGAGTTTATGCCATTCTCAGGATAATATACTTCTCTCGGATAGTGGAGATATTCAACTCATCGATTTTGGCAGCGCCACCTTAAACAATTACCTTACGCTCCGTTTTACCCACACGTCGTCTCGTCCTACATACAGTCTCCACTGGACGGTATGTTGGCTCCCAACAAGAACTAATTACACTGACCCATGAGTGTTGGAAGTAAGGCGCCCGAGATCCTGGACGAGACGAGTAAATCGCATACAACTGAATCAGACGTGTATGCGCTTGGGATGGTATGTGGATTGCAATGTACCGTTGTTAGGGTAGTTGGGAGCTTACTATATTCGCACTGAAGACAATACTTGTAGGCCACTCTTCTCTTCAGAAAGCTATGAAGTTGACGAATTACTGTGTAGGAAATTTTGACAGGGAGATTGCCATACGAGGGGAAGCATGCTGGGGCCATCTTGAAGAACGTACTATTCCTCAAATCACCCCCTGATCGACCTACATTTGACGGTGTCCTTCAAAGTCAATATGCTAAAGATACCTTGTGGAGTCTGCTATTGGGCTGCTGGGAATATGACCCAAACCTCCGTCCAACGGCGATGGAGGTGAAACAATCCGTAGGTGGATTGAATGGTTGCATTCGGCCCATTTAACCAAATATTTTTGGCTAGCTCATTGAAACCGAGCGAGTCTTGGGCGCTTGAATTGACATTTTGGGAACCTGGGATCCCAACCATGCCTATATACGCGTCACTAAACGCCACCACGCCATCAACAGATATATGTGGTTCTACACTATGCCCATTCTCCAGTAATTTTACCCTCCTCGTACGACTACTATTACCATGCACTCCTATTTAACCAAGGTTCTGATCTCCCGCAACTTCAGCTTCGCGCTCATTGATACTTATTATTTACTAGACATCCGTCATCGGTACTATTTAAATATTTTGTTTCGCGTCCCGTTCACAGATGCAACCACCCGAGTCGTATCTGTTTACAACATTCATTTATCATATGTCACTTTGTTTTATCATTGCCCATCTACAAGGCGTGCGTGTATGTGATCTCATTTGTGGAATTAACGAGTGGGGTGAGGGGGAACTGACGACTACGATGCGTTATTTGTCACGCTGCCAACCTAGCCGTGGCACGGCGAGCCCTGTGAATGATATTCTATAATGACTGGGCAACCCTCTGTACGCAGTCTGAACAAATTTAGGTTATATCAACACCTACGTCAGGAAAATTTCATTCTGCTATGATTTTCAACAAAAATGCTGACTATATGCGATGAAAGGCACGTGACCTGTTGTGGTCATCACATGCATTATTCCCAAGACCACACATCATCTAGCTACGGAATAAATAATGCGTCGGACACAAGAAGAAATATGAAAATCAAAACGTGTATGTAAAATATACAGGGCAAAACCGTTCATGCGCGAACCATCAGGCATTATACCCCAAGGCTGTCGAGAGCATGTGAAGAGTTGCGGGCAAATCATGAACCTCTCATGAACTTATACGCCAAACACGATCCAATGATCCCAAATCCGAGCAGTCCACAGATGATACTACCCACCCGCTACAGATTAGTGTCCCACCCATTCGTTGATGTCGACACGACATACCTAATAAACCACGTATAATCTCCTGGTTCTTTAATATCCTCTCCAGGAACATGAACGTTCATTCCCCACAGACCTGCCCACACCCATCAACCCCTACTCGACGAAAAAACGAGCAAGACATACCCGTAACCAAGTTCATCGGAATCAACACAGTTCCCAACGCCGTAAGCTTCGAAAGCACATCATTAATCTGGTTATTCGCATCCGTCATCTCGATGGAGATTTGCGCCAAGTAGTTACTGTGCGACCTGCTTAGGATCTTTTCATAGTGGTTAAGATTTTGGGTCATGGTGATCAAGTGGTCCTGTTTCGTTCCGTGTTAGTCAGCTGCTTACAAATAGGAAGCTTAAACTGTACCTGAATGTCGGACAAATATAATCCCTGACATACCATGTCAGTATCAAGCGATGAATGAAGAGAGGAGACATACAATATCAGACTTGGGCGCCACGCTCCAATTCTCATTGCACCGCTTCGCCAAGCCTTTGACGACATCTGCCTTGTTACCCATAAGACGGAGCAAGCCCATTACCTTTTTACGACACGTTCCAATCCTGCCCTACATTTAGCACTCAATTTCTCCCTAATAACTGACCACTCACCGCCTCAACATGTCACTTTGATCCGTATCCTTCAGGATCAATACAAGCTCATCGATCGAATCGACTTCGTATTCAATTCCTTGAATGAGTGGACCAAAGGCATCGGTGATGTCGTCGATCAGGGCATAGGAGATCCAGTCGGATGTGACCGAGATGTAGTCTTTGAGTTGTTTAATTCGGCGGCGGACGTTTTGTGGATGGGGTGTGCCACGGAAATGGAACTATTGAAGCGAATGAGTAGGGGTCGTGCAGAAAGGTGATGAGGCGTACGGAAATAATTCCCTCTCTGAACACGATAATGTACATGTTTAGAGGCTCAAGGTGTGTGGGGCTGTAAGGGTCCTGGTCGAAACCTCGGAAACACACCTGTCGCAAAGTTGAGTTCCGCCCGCCAAACGAATCACACGATACATACCAGATAATAATTCCTAAACAACTCGATCTTCTCTCGCGTTTCTTCCATTTGGATATCTTCTGTCGTGAGCGGGTGGATATTGAATACCTTCAAACGCACATAAATGTCGTGAGCACGGAGATAGGGGAGCGACGCACCTTGCTCAACATGGACATCTCCTCGTTTGTTGGGGAAAGCACATCCAACCACCAAGTATTGACCTCATCCTCGTCATGCACCTGAGTTTTGCTAGGGTCTTCAGGCTTGGCCTTGGCCTTGGGTGGATCTTCAGGAGTGATTGCACCCGCAATAGGCATCGGCGTAGATTTCCCAGCGCTCCCCGTTCCGGTGGTCGTAACATTACCCTCCGAGTTATCCCCGGATCCCAAAAATAGGTCCTCAAATGTCTGCCCATCAGCTGGTAGCTCACTCAATGACCGTGCGTGGATCGTAGCGGATAGCCGGTTCGAGTAAAACGAGAAACGGTATGGTCTGTCGTGTCCCGTATTCGATGGGGGAGCTGCTACACCGGCTCCTCCAGTTGTGAGGTTGGCGGTATCGGTTGGGGGTGGGGCACCCTCGAACAGAGCAAGCTTATTCTGCCTACGCGGGTGAACAGTATTGCTCTGGCTCAACTTTCTCTGTCGCCTTCTCACAAACATCGAAGTATGGTCTCCCAACCCAGGAATCAATTCGTCTCCACCACCTTCCGAGACCACCCCATTTCCATGTCCGTTTGCCAACCCATCAAGTTTCTTCTTGAGTCCGTCGGCGTTTTCGCGTGTTGCGATGCCGAGCGTTTGTTTTTCGTCCTTAGCAAACTCCTCGAGGTGGGAAAAATCGAATTTGGAGACCCCGAAGCCTTGTTGTGGGCGGGGAAACATGCCCATACTACCCATAGCGAGTGACGGTGCATAAGTCGTATCGTCTACCGTAAGGTTTCCGAGAGGGAGAGTGTGTTGGTGTTGAGGGAGCGAATGGTGAGAGTGCGAGAGGCCCATGTTCAGACTACCGATGAGATCTGGGTGAGGGATGTGCGAACTTCCAGCGAGTGAAGAATGGTCGTCTGTGTCCTGAATGCCTTGTGCACGAAGCATTTCTTCTTCTTCATGGGGCGAGAGCATTGATGACATCAGGTGATCGTGTTCCATGTGTGGGGATCCAGTCGGGTGGGAATGGGGAATAGGGTGGGGATGCGAGTGGTGTGTATGTCCGAACGATAGTGACGGTCGTTGGGGTTGTGCAAGACTTGCGCTACGTGCTCGAGCTAAATTGCAAAAGAAAAAAATTAACATAATTCTCATGGCATGTGGGGAACTTACAAAGCTGCATAGCAGAATCTTCATCCATCCTCCTCTGCCTGTCAAGTGCTTCAATATCGTCCACTGGGGAAAGTACAACCGCCCGCTTGGCGGTTGGCGAATGCCTAACATCATCCGATTGGCCCGAGTTGGGACGATACTGCCAATTGGCACTGTCGGTGTCGATTTTTACGGAGCGGGGCGAGGAAGATAGCATGCGCTCCGGAGACGACATGGTGGTTGAGTTCTAATGGCATTCGATCAAGGTCGGATGCAATTTGCTTATTAGTCAGAAGCTGACGTTATAATGAATAATGAATAAATAAATTTGCACTTTGAACACCCAAACTCTTTACGCAAGTATCTTGAAATAACTTACCATAGTTTGGCAGGTGGGCTGGTTCGAACGCAAATTGGCGAAGCGAAGTTTGTTGTTCAAGTCGGACCTGCAGATATTGCCAACAAATGATGGGAGACTAATAAGCGCCAAGGAACCAAATAATTCCCTGAGATGGGTATTATAAATATACTTGTGCGTGTTATGAGAACCAGCGCCCGGGCCGCCATCTATCAAAGTGACCAGTACTCTGTCAACGATCCACATCACACGTCACTAACCACCATCCACGACTGGCCATAATTAGATCTTGCCCAGGAAAACCAAGCCGATTCGCTTAGGGTCGTGGTTCTACCAGAAGATGCCCTCTTCGTATAAGATCATGGGAGACTTTGCTTAACTCGAGCATCCCTCTGGGTCTCGTTCTCGATTTTCGGTTTCCTCAGCTCAAGATGCTTGCCGCTGCAGCTCTTACTCTTCTTCCGCTCGTCTCTGCATACTCCAAGACTTTCATCGTGCCCCATGTTGATGGAAAAGACGATTCTCCCACAGTCGTTGCTGCTCTCGCCAACTACAGCTCCGATTCTCTTATTCTTTTTCAGAAGGGCGTTACATACAACCTTTGGACGGTGCGCTTAATCATAGCATCATCATCCACGCATTTACCCAACCTTTTCCCCATCCAGCCCATCAACTTTGGATCTTTGACCAACTCTGAAGTCGCTTTTGAAGGAAACGCGACATACCCTACAGATATCGCAACAGTTCAGGCCGAGGTAGCCAAATCAGTACGTTTTAACATCCTTCCCTCTACGACGCCAAATCAATCGATTGTAGACATTTCCTGGATATTGGATCAGAATCACCGGCACAAACGTGACTCTCCGCGGGACCACCGATCCTAAATGGGGCTGGATCGATGGACACGGTCAACCATGGTGGGACGCTGTTGAACAGACCAATCGACCCAAAGGCATCCGGTTCACTGTAACGAACGGGGTGATCAAGGATATGAAGATATGGCAACCTATTGCTTCAAACTTTCTTTTGACAGGTAGCAAGAACGTTCACGCATTTAATAACCGCATTCATGCGGTTTCTACTACCAAGGTAGGGAATTGTTTCTGGTGGTAATAGGTGTATGACGTATGTTTCATAGGCATTCCCCTTCAACACTGACGGATTCGGTGCGGGTGGTGTCAACCTGCTCATTGAGAGCAACCACATCGCAAATGGGGACGACTGCATTGCTGTAGGGAGCGGTGCCAACAACGTCCATTTTCGTAACGTAGGCTTCCGACCCTATTATTCAACTCACTTTAACATGACCAATATAGAACTACTGCGAAGGCGGCCACGGCATGTCTATCGGCTCCCTTGGAAAGGACGGTTCGGTTGCATCCGTGCAAAATATTCTTTTCGAAAATAATGTCATGAAGAATGAACTGTATGCTGCTCGTTTCAAGAGCTGGACCGGTGGAAATGGTCTTGCGAAGAACATTACCTGGCGCAACATTACCGTTGAAAACGTCCCTTTCCCGATCTATGTTACTCAGAACTACTGGAACCAGGAGGTAAGTCTCAACTTCAGAATAAATTCGTAGCATTTATTGACTGGCTGTTCTTTGCCATGGTGCTATACAGTTAGGAAACCCGCCCACGAGCGGTACTACTAACAATACCCACATCGAGGATATGCTATTTGAGAATTTTAGCGGCACCCAACTCGAGTAAGCCCAGTTCATTACTATATTCCTACGGTTCCTCATCCGTTATAGCACCCCTTATGTCGAAGGTTCTTGCATCACGGACCCATGCTGGTACTATGTGGCTAATGCAACTGGCAAAGAAATCGTCATCTTTGACCTCTACCCAAACACTACCAGCAACGTCGTTGCCAAACACATTTCCGGCATCCAGCCCGTTGATCATGCAAAGCCCGAAGTCATGTGCGACCCCACTACAATCGACAATGATGTTGGGTTTGTCTGTCGGGATGGTCCTTTTATTGCTACGGAAGTCGGATATACTCGATGATCAGTTTTTGACGTTGCTGCAGCATTTTCGAGCTTTGGCAAGCTTCGTGACTAAATCTATCTTCACAAAATAAATGATGGTTACGACAGTACTCTCGTGTAGGGTGTTAGTAGTATATATTATGGTTTATGAATATCGCTGCCCTTTAATTTCGTATGGAGAACAGGCGGATGGTGACCAACCCTTATAATCGATTTAAACTCAATTGGCGAAGGGTGAGTTTCAATGCATTGTAATGTTGGCTAGAATATTATACACACTCATCGGACCCAGACCCCATTCATAATTCTCCAGTATACACATGCACAACCTTATGAGGGAGGCCGAGTCATTTTACTCGGACTTGGTACCTCTGTATACACATTAACTTTAGCATCTCGGGTGACGGTTCCCACCATGTATTAACTTTCAAAATCCCATCGGTCGCGGTATTTGACCAGGCACGTTGCGTAGCCTTCATCACCACTTGCAGCACGTCACCCTCTTCGATATGATCCCAGATCTCGTGGTCTGAACCAATCACATCACCTTTATGCTCTGCAAAATCCGCTTGGAGATTAGCAGTTTCTGCATCAACGGGGTGTTCAAGGCAACGCCAGGATGCCTCATCTCCATTTGATCGACGTTTGGCTTTTGCAAAACCGGTGTCCTGTTCTGTGGGTCGAGCGACTTGAAGTTCAAACCAGCTCCATGAACCAGCCTATTTAACCGATATTTGAGCAGATGGCCGACCGTATAGCATACGACACATACATCTCGGAAGTCCACCCAACCTTGGTGACGTGAGATCGTCACTAGCTGAACGCTCTTGGTATGATTGAGTGTTTGCTTTGTGAATGGCTTAGTCTGAAACCAGACACGTGATCTAACCCTATCCTCCCATGTGCGGACTGATCTGCGACCCTCAGGTGCTCTCTTCGTGTACCAACTCTCAAATCCTGCTAGCCGGCATATGTACAGCACCAACTCTGGAGGAAGCGGTTGTCGAGAAGTTGAGCCATTTGACAAGCCTGCATAGACAGTGTAGCAGGTTTTGAGAAGCTCTAGATCGGGTTGAGGGTTTGATAAGGGTGGACTGAGAAAGTATCCATTAGCCACCTGTACTGTTTTGCGGGATTCAATCTGAGAATATTAGGTACCCTTGGGATAATATCCCACCCTGTGCTATTGTCGTCATCTGTCCAACCCGAATGGGAATCGTTGTCGCTCATTCTGAGTGTGGCCGTTCAATGGTGAAGACAGTGAGGCAACGCAGTCGCACAGACTATTTACTGCACCGGAGAATCAGCGGCCCATCAATTTCCGCAAGTAAGCCATGTACAGCATTGTGGGACCGGGGGACTGGGTCATTTTTGAATTATCCATCTCTTCGATCCCCTAAGGTGGATAGGACCCACATATTATGACTTGGCTGATACTGTGGCTACCCCGGCATTGGGCTAATAATTTGAAGGTATAATTGAAATGTGCATATACTTAGGTCATTTAACTATTTATCGTGGGTGGATCACATTGCCTGTGGTATTATTTAGCTCAGATTGGTGCGTGTATCCTGTGTTGTGGTATGTACGCGGTCCACTTGACCCACTTGCCCTCTATTCCCCATCCCTCCTATTCATAATGTATAGTCTTCGCTCGCTATGTACTTCCCCTCGGTTGGCTTTTCCACTATACGCCGCCATCGAGGTATGTCTCCACACGCACTACTCGATCACTCAGCGAAATCGGAATTTTGCCTGGAGACCCGATTGTCATAACAAGACATAAAAGTGTATGTGTAGACTATTTTTGACTTGGGCCACGTGCCCTTTTATGTCCGTTATAGGAATTAAGGTCTCCGGAGAAATCCCAAGGTTTGCTGACGCACTTGCCCACTCGTGTACCATAGCTAGTTTGATTTTTTCTCTCGCAACCCCTCAAAATTCTAGAGGTGGCTTGGATGACATGCAGGGTAGTTTCTTTAATTTTCCATTTGCTATGACACACGTCTCAGGCTTCACGATCCGTGGGAGAGGCCAAGAGCGAGTCTTTCCCGAGCGAATGATATACTCAACATGGGCAAATATTGAACTTAAATACTGGCAGGGCATATAGCCTGCTTACTTATGAATGATTTAGCGAGCTGAATTGGTAAATTTAACCGTTATACGGATCCCCATGCAAAAACATAATACAGCCAACGAGGTGTTGAAAACTAATCTGCCGCTCGATTCGTTTGTGGTCCAGGCAACTGAACCAGATCCCCGATGTAGTCTTGTAGGATAAAGGTATTCTAATACATATATTACGATTTTCAACCACACCTTTGAAGCAAGGGGCGAAGCTCGGAGTGTTTTGGACAAGCATTTTAGTGCGCAGTCGATGCGAAGGGGTAAAAACCATGCGCGTACTATGACCCCACTCAATGTTCCCATGATACATGCTCAGACACAATGTCATGACCAGTGTTTCACGCCACACGCCTCAACGATAACACGCGGATAACAACTTATTCCCTCACTCAATGAGTTCGAGAGTTATTGCCAAGGATAACCAAGAAAGCGCTGAGTGGGGTATAACATTTAGCAAGAACATCGGGAAAGGGCCACGTGATGGGAATAAGATTGCAACGCCAGCACACATGAGCGCTATATGCGCGTTCCCCGAGCTCCCGAGGTATTATATATACGCTCTCCAAGCTCCGCGAATATGGGTAACGCCATATGACGTTCCTGAGCGCTTTTGAGCTTTTTTTTTTTTTTTTTTGCTTTTTATAGAGTTATTATGGGCGGATCACATTATCTATGGTATTCCTCAGCTCAGATCGGTGCGCGTATCCTGTGTCGTAGAATGTATACCACTTGATCTGCTTACGCGCTCCGCTCCTTTACCCCTATTCGTAACGTATAGCCCTCGCTTGCCATGTATTTTAAAGAAACGAGGCGATTTACAATACTATAGTATCGTTTATATGATTTGTTACCCCGTATATGTGGGGTCGAATGCGTGGGTTCATGGATATGATACAATGGGGAAACTATTAATGTGCTATGGCGAACTCAAGCTCGGAGGTATATCGATATGGAAGGTGGAATAGAGGAGAAACATACACAAGTCACGTAGCCCATAGTAAACAAAGAGAATGATAAAGAGAATGATATCACGCGCGATAAATGTACAAAGACAGAAAGGATCAAAATGCATTTCTTCGTACGCTATCACTCGCAATTGATGCCCAGTTTTCGCCGTGCACAAACTCCGAATGGCCAAATTGGACCAGCCTGGGTCGGCCCACAGAGATGCAAAATAAGGCTCGAGGATCGTATGCTCTTCGGTAATGGATGGGGAGCCATAATAATAGGGATTGTTTGTCGTGTGAATACCAACCTAGGTGAGTGGTTTGAGGAGAGCCACTAGACCCGTGGAACATTGACTCGAGGATCATAGGTTGCATAGAGGAAGCAGCTGAATTTATGCTCCAAACCCGTATAGTGCCGTCAGCGGAGCCCGACACAATTCGGGAGCCATTCGGGGAAAATGAGACAGATTTCACTGGCCCGGAATGTCCAATTAGTGGGCTGCCAAGTAGTGAGTTTGTTTGAACATCCCAAATCCGCACGGTCATATCATCAGAGCCAGACGCTATCAGGCTGGACACTGGTGAAAAGGCGATAGAGCGAACAATGTCCGAGTGGCCAATAAGAGCGTTGCTAACTGGGCTACCGGTCCCGGTCTTGTGATCGAAGCTCCACAACCGAATGGAGTTATCAGTGACGCCAAAGGCTACAATATCCTTGTTAGGGGCAAAAGCAATGACGGTGGCTCCCCCTGAACTCGGGTACTCAAGGAACACGATCTCCTTGAATTTTTCTTCGTGAAGGGACTCACTGGTGTCAAGAAACCGGTCGATGGTGTAGCTCGACCGACTCCAAGACGCCCAATTAGTATTCTTAAGATCGCACACCCGAATCATGCCATCGTTGGAGCCAAAAATAATTTGCCCCTCTTTTGAAGTGCATGTGATAGCGGTTATAGGTTCGCTACTACCACTCAACGGATCGCCGATCAACTCGCCAGTTTTGGTATCATGCGCTCGTATTTCCCCGTCCCGTGAGCCGGAGAATATTCGACCCCCATCAGGGGAAAAACAGAGGCAAGTCACTTCTTTGGGATGTTGAATGTAGCTTTGGACCAACAGGGTGCGCGTTGAATAAACCAGGCTGATAGAGCAGATGTAGGGGATGAAGAAGCGCATATATCTCGCATAGCGCCCAGTAATTTCACCCGCATCGGAGCCCTCAAACCACGAATCGGCGCGAGGATGGGACGCGCGATAATTCAAGAGAAGTAAAACCAGTGCAATAGTCACAACGGTAAGGCGTTCAGCACGTAGCAAAGTGGTTGGGCTGTCTTTGTCAGCCTTCCATATACGAACCCTAGTGTTGTATCCAGTCAATATGTCTGCTATCGGGAGATATGGCAAGACAATCCACCGCATAATTATGCTTGAGAGGCTCGCGGATGGGATTCCCAGTCTCTGCATCCCATATTCGGGCGGTTCGGTCAGATGAGCCTGAGACTATGCTTGATCCCTCTGGGGAGAAAGCGACTGTAGAAACCTCGCCGACATGCCCAGTTACCAGGGGGGTTACAACGGGGCTCGGACGTGTATTTGTCAGCGAGCGAACAATTGAGACAAAACGAGGAGCTGGCAGAGTGCCGGAATTGCCGTCCGTTTCCGTTGCCCATATTCGCAGTGTCGTGTCTAAGGAGCCAGAGATGATCTGAGCTCCGTTAGGGGTGAAAGCAACGCAAGTTACTGCCCCGGAGTGCCCAGCTAGCGAACTGCCGATTAGTTGATTTGTTTTGGAATCGAAGATTCGTATGACACTGTCATTGCAGCTGGACACGATCTTGTTGCCATCGGGAGAGAATGCGACTGCAGTCACAAAACCAGAGTGGCCGACGAGGGGCTGGCCAACCAAGTCTCCCGTCTTGGATTGCCATAACCGTACAGTCATATCTGCAGAGCCCGTTATTATATAGGCACCATCACGAGAAAACATAATAGAGGTGATATCGCCAGCGTGAGCAATAAGCGATTGCTCTTCGCCACTCCCAAGATCTCGTACTGTTGCTTTGTGTTCTGGAGATTCGGAGCTATAGGCGATCTGTGTATCGTCCGGAGATGATGCAACAGACAGGATTTTTTCAGGATTTTTGTGATGCTGGACGACGAATGGCCTTTTTGGGTCGATCGGCTCGCCAGTTTCAGCGTCCGATATCTGAATAGTTCCGTCCCAAGATCCAGAGATGACCCGTTTGCCGTCACCTGAGAATGCGACAGATGTCACGACATCGGAATGGTTTATCGAAAAGCCCTCAACTAGATTAGTCGCTTGAATGTCCCACATCCGCACCGAGGCATCGACAGACCCAGATACTAGACGTGATCCGTTAGGTGAAAATTCAAGAGAGGTCACGGATTCGGTGTGGCCAGATAGTGGATCACCTATCGGAATACCGGCCTCAAGGTCCCATAAACGTATAGTGCCGTCATAGCATCCGGTCGCTAGCATCCGACCCGTTTGATCGACGGCTAACGACATAACATGAGTGGGATGGGTGATTGCCCGTAGCCACCTAGGCCAGTGTTCATCGCCTCCTTGCTGAATCGTAATCCTTTTGGGGAAAAAATGACCTAGCTCCTTTACAACTAATGATTTTTCTGGACAAAGCGCAAGTGCCGACACGTAGAGATGTGGGGTGCTGGTGGCAATGGCATCGCGAAAGACCGATATAAATCTATAAATCTCCCGGATTATTTCAGCACTTGATTCAAGAGCATCCTAATTTGGAATAATTAATAATATGTAATTTATTTGGTATCTATTATCGTACTCACCCGGAGCCACTGTATCAGTCGTGGTAAATCTATGAGGGCGGTATCCAGCCTATCAATCAGACTCAATATCTCTAACCAGAATATCAGCTGTGGTCCAGTGGTCATTTTCCGTATTTCCTCCTGTAGTTGTTTCGGGAGGGGAACCAACCACGTGGCTGATCCAATATAAGCAACTGTAGCGCAAATGCTTGGATATCCTCGTATCGATACGACCCGCAAGTCCGTGCACTCGACTGTTGGGTAGGTAAGATGTTTCTAGCTCACATATATTGAAACGCGTTTCTTTTTGTATAATGCGCAGACAACCCCTTGCAAAATTGATATTTTGTTGATCAAGGTCCGCGTGGAAGTCTTGAGAGCGCAAGGGATCGGTAATGTAATCTGCAAAGGATGGGTGGTAAAACCGCACAGCACCACCTAGTTGCCCGTCGAGGTAGAGCACCGAGCCGAGATTCTTGACGACTGTATCTAGGTCGGAGGTGGGTTTTTCAAGTAGAGTGCTGAGAATGGGGATAGAAAGTGGCTGGTGTTTGGAAGCTATGACAATTGCCCCCAGGCATTGGCAAACCAGCGCTTTGTTATCATCCTCACGGTCTCCCATCCCACTCGAGAGGATATCGGCGTAGAGCTTGTCAAGGTCATTGGATACGGGGGACTTTTGATTGTTTAAGATCTCGCGCAAGCGACCCTCCGTCGACCCCATTGCACCAAGGATATGTCGTACGGCAATCGCCGCCCAGATAAATACGCCACCCGCTCGTTCGCATAGTCGATCAATGCTTTTGTATGGCCAGTTGTCCCTCTTGGCGACATCAATAAGTTTCCGTTCAATAAAGGCGCGTATGTCGTGGGAAGCGTCAAATTCCTGGAGATCAATGGGAGATGTGGTGCTTTCTGGTACGCCAGAGAAGAAATCTAGAATTTCTGGGGTCGGACGACTGGTGACTATTAATCCAAGCCATGGAACCAGCTGGGACATATCTTGTAGATGCCCCAAAAGTTTTTGGCGGGAATTGGGAGTCCCACATTCGTCCAGAGCATCAACCACAATGATAAGAGGCGATACACTTAAGTACCACAATTCTTGCAGAGGTTTCCGTATAAGCCCTTCATACCGTTGGTCCATGTGCAAGTTACATAGTTCCATGTTATCTCTTATGGCGTTTGCAACGACTCTGCCATACTCGGGACACCGCGCAGCGAGGCCGTAAGCCAGGCTGTTAATGAGCCTCAACGGGTCGCGGAAATTATCGTCATCTCGCTTGCAGAAGAAACAAGTAGCGAGCATGCCTGTACGGTTCAAGCGTTCGCATACTGAGGCAGCGATTGAGCTTTTGCCGATTCCAGCTTGCCCACGGATCCATAGTAGTGATTTTCGACGGGTGGGGAGCTGTTGGGTCCAGCCCATAATCCGATCGATGACATCCTCGCGCGTCCCGTCTTGGCATACACGATCACAATCGTGGCCACTGGGACTCGCTGATTGCAACCGGCCGAGGAATTCGTGCAAACCTAGAACCACATATAAATGTTGAAGATTTAAGTGTCGCTTGAGCTACTCACCAAGGGCGTGTATTTTTTGGTGAGTTTCAGCTCCTATTCCAGTAACAAATTCAGCTTTGAGTTTATCATATCGGTCGGAGAGTGTCTTGATTTGATCTAGCACGCCAACAGCGAGCCGGTGTTTGAAAGCTAATTGATTGAGTTAATTAATTAGACGAATTGGTGTGTAACGTGATTTTGAGCACTAACCGGTTGTACCTCTGGATTCGTGTTCCGATACGAATACGGATACGTCCTCAAATAGGGCTACCATATTTTCAATGATACCCTTCAGCGAATCTATCTCTACGCTTTTTGCAACCTCTTGAACATTTTCCATCATTCCAACCAGGTTACCAACGAGTGTTCGGATACCCTCGCTCCACTCGTCTTGTTCGGCGAATTTCTGGAGTAACCCCAGAAGAACGAGCCATGATGTTGGATGTACACCTTGACACTAACAAAGCTCTTACCTTCAAGACCTCCGCAAGCCCCAGGATTGCCGTTTCAGTTGAAGGATGAATCTATTATCCGAGATTTGGTGAGGGACTCAAGCGCTTTAAATAGTATGCAGACCTTAGAGGCAATAAATGCAAACTCTAACAGAATTTTTCGAACCTTTCCTGTGGATTTTGGGGCGCTGGGAATATTTAAGAATTGCATTAAATTCTCAAGTGCCCCATTAAGAGAACGCTCGACCTAGTACCTAGATTAGCATTTACAAGTACGAAGAACAACCGACCATACCCCCTCCGCAGGCGATGGTTTGATAGTTGCACTCCATTTGGCGGCAGTGGTACCAGCAAAGCCTGAGGATTATGGGACCTATCAGGCAGAAGGACGACCTGAAGATAACTAGGCGACAAACCGATTACAAGCTGAGTTGATTGTTGAACATCGAATAACGAAACTGCTTGAGATCGCAACTTGAAGCGCTGACCTAATACCTCCAATGATAATTTGGATTCAGGGGTTGCGTCACTATTAGAGAAGGATCCACACAAGACCAGAGCCTTGTTCGTAAGCTATCATCGTCGAAACCCTAGACAACCCACATATTAATATTTCTCCATCGAAGTGATTTACCCTTAATGATCTTTTGGAGCGACTGAGAAGCTCTTCCGTCGATCAATAACACCAGACTGACGTCGTGAGTCAAGGTTGTGGGATCCAACTCGATTTCTGATGTATTTTCAGCGACTGAAATGTCAGCCGCGGTGAATCGAACCTACCTGAAATATGGTAGCGAGTTGGGCGTGCCATAAAAGGCTTCGGGAATGGCGGTTGCATCCTCGAAGACCTTGTTGTATCGAACCGTGAAGAGCAGCGGGGGATAGAGAGTCTGAATTATCAAGGTTTATTATAAGCGCTGTATCTGGAAATTGGTCACTTCACCGCAATGCCGCCAAGATATATAGGATTTTTACATAATTCAGTTTTTAAAACTTTTTGAAACCAAAATTTGAAACCAATTGCATACACACACCGGTCATATATTTCTTGCTTTTAGGCATGCATATGTTGGTTCTGCATAACACAGCTAGTGTACACGTAACGATGTTTAGCATAGGTATATAATTCATGCTCGACAAGGGCAATGAAATTCAAGATTGGCAAATGCTCGATGCCTATGTCCAGCCGTGCACTTTCCGGCACCCGTCACCTCCCTATGGGACGGGAAGCCCCTGACATATCCTAGACCATGAGGTTAGGGTGGTACCAGCGGGGGCTCCCACCTATTGCCCTCTTGCACCATTTCTTGCATTATACGGGATCGGGGACGATTTGGGTCTTCAGTCCGGACATACAGGTCTGGACCGCGCCACTGACGCCCCACTAGCCAAGAGCTGAGGCCAATGCGTTCGTCCGAGAGGAAGTCTGCGAAGGAAACGTGCTTAAGGAATTTGAAATGGGCAGCGAAGATTCCTGCCGTCAGGCGCTCCGCCCTTTCAATTAACCCCTTGAACTCGCGTTTGCACTGTGGGCATGAATCAGCCCACAGTTCCCGATCAGCCAGACACATAGTTCTGAAATCGACTGGAGGACCATCATCTGGCGGTCTGTCCGGTGTAAAGTGCAAGTGGCTAAACACCATGACCCCATCAATACGGCTCGCCCTGTCAGCTATGGGGTGATATCGCTTATGCGCTGGATCAATCCGGTGGGTAAAAACGGCGTTGATGCTGATAAGATAGTGACCAATATGAATGGATTCTAGTTGTTTAAGTCCGCGGAGAAGAAGTGCCATGCGGTTCTGAGCGGGCCAAATTACTTCAGCATTTCCATGTCTCGTCCCGTTAGCCACATACCGCATAGCCTACCACAGTGACCGGGTCATAGCTTTGCATGTAATCATGGTCTTGATTACTCGTATGCACTCGCCAGTACCAGCACTTGGGATCATTGAACATTGTGCAGCGCACGAGACGCAGCTCGGTCAGACCCGGACAACAGTCCGAGATGAGCTTGATCACTTCTTCCTCAGGTGTATGCAAGCGCAGTATCTCCAGTTGTCGAAGCGAACAAGGGTATGCGCTAATACAACGGAAGCGGTGGAAACGTTGATGCTCCCCGGACCATTTGACATCGTCATGATAGTCGATACTGGCTATCTCTAGAGTTATATAAACAGCCAGATTAGTGTCCAGAGGTAGACAACCTTGCTCGGCTGTAATTATCCTAAACCGCGAGTTGAGAATGCGGGTACTGGTCAAGTCATTTCGATGTAACGCACCAGACGCTTCGCACCCAACGGTTAGCTACATCCAAGCATCTCCTAGGGCATAGACCTGCCCAAACCCCCCCTAAGTTCCATAGCATGGCCCAATAGAACTGCTTAGAGCATAGTGCTACTGCCGAAATATCCAGCATTAGGCGTTTCCTTCGCCTGCGATAGTCCCTAACTGATTCGCATCGCAGCTCGTCGACAAGGGATGCGATATAGAGCGTGAAAATATGGTCTAAAGTTTCTGGGGGCAATTGTACGGATCGTCTGGGGCTGCTGGATGATGGCGCGGGGGCGCTGCTGATCAAATATGAGTTTTTGTCGACAGAACTGCCATGATCACGAGACGCTGCAACACGCGCCATAGAAGTCGGCGGGTAGGTTCGTCGGTAGATAAAAAAGCGGGCAATAATAATAGGGCTCCAGACGGCCGCCAGGGGGTGGATAAAGATATAGAGGATAACGGCCCAGATAATGACCCAGATACCTGCTAGAAAGAACATGCTGAAGAAGGACCTTCGATGTTGCCAAATAAGATATTGTTTCAATTATATCAGTGCTATAGTGTCAATTTGCGGACAATGGGCTCAAACAGCATGGCGAAGCCACGACGCAATTGTTGACACCGCGGGAAGCGCTGGGCTAGACCTAACCGCCGGGCGCTGTGTGGCTAGGCGGCTCCGCCCAAAAAAAATTGACTCCGTTTACTGTAGTTTACCCGAGGTGGGTCAGGCCAAAAGCATGAGACCCGGAGGCTTGCGTTCAGTCATTTACGCAAATATCCCTTCCTTATGTATGACACTAAATCATAGAAGCTCCAATCTCGATAATCCACATTTTGAAGTTTAACTGGATGGCTCCAATCGCGACAATAGGTGTGACCAATTGGAGAGAACGAAATTATAGATACCGCATCAGCGTATCCAACGAACCGGTGTCTACCAAGTGCGTGGCATATGACTCGGTTGTCTCCATAACCTATATTCATAAGCTTTTGCCCCAATAGCTTAACACAATCCAGCCTCGTTGGAGCGAAGCAACGCTAATTGCGACCGTGGGGTGCCCTAAGAAGAAAATGCGATCGCAGTCATAACACCGGAGTCCCTGGCCACGTACCCACTTCAGGGACGCCCCTCCCGGGTTGGTCGTATCCCGCCAACCGTACATCCATACTACGACGGTCCACCAGAATCGGTTGCATTTTTGAATAAGGAAACACACCGTGATTACATTGGTTTTGCCTGTCGTTTTTTTAATGAGGAAATCTGCAACCTTGCCAACTGTGACCAACAAAAAAATGTGGGAGGTCAATTGCAAATACCATAGGCGCCACGGAAGCTTGATCATGAACGGCTCGGTGCTCGGTGCGGACGAACTTACCGCAACGCCCGGGCCGCCATCTGTGAGAATATTAATGACCTCTGCCACATGTCGCCCACTAAGATCTATGAGCGACCAAAATTAGATCGTGCCTAGGAACACCAAGCCGGCGTCCCTGTGTTGCGATTTCGTCAGAGGATGTCTTTGTCATATAAAACATGGGAAAGCACGATAACTTTACCGAGTTTGAGCACCCCTCCTGGTCTTGGTCTGGTTCTCGGTTTCTAGTTTTACTTGTTCACGATGATTACTGCCGCGGTCCTTGCTCTCCTGCCGCTCGTGTCGGCGTACTCCAAAACATTCGTCGTGCCCCATGTTGATGGAAAAGACGACTCTCCTGCGGTTGTTGCTGCTCTCGCCAACTACAGCTCTGACTCGCTTATTCTCTTCAACGAGGGCGTTACGTACAACCTCTGGACGGTAAGCATACTACAGAAGTATTTCCTACGCATTCCACCAACTCTTTCTTTGCTCAGCCTATCAACTTTGGATCCTTGACAAATTCCGAAATTGCCTTTGAAGGGAACGCAACATACCCTACAGATATCGCAACCATTCAGGCCGAGGTAGCCAAGTCGGTATGTTTTATGGCCCCTGTTCCTTTGGTAAACAAACCAAATATTAATTAACGCACGCTTCCCAGACGTTCCCCGGATACTGGCTCAAAATCACCGGTACAAACGTGACTCTCCGTGGGACTACCGACCCTAAATGGGGGTGGATCGACGGACACGGCCAACAATGGTGGGACGCCGTTCAGCAGACTAATCGGCCACATGGTATCGGGTTCACCGTAACAAATGGAGTGATCAAGGATATGAAGTTGTGGCAGCCCATCGCTTGGAACTACGCTTTGACTGGTAGCAAGAATGTCCATGCATTTAGCAACCGCATTCATGCGGTGTCTACTACCAAGGTACGTAGATCGTTTCTGGCAGTAACCGATGCGGGGCCAAGACATATATTTCGTAGTCATTCCCCTTCAACACTGACGGATTTGGTGCGGCTGGCACCAACATACTCATCGAAAATAACCATATTGCGAATGGCGATGATTGTATCGCCGTCGGAAACGGGGCCAACGGCGTCCACTTCCGTAATGTAAGTTTTCAATTCTTCCGAGTCCGCTGGCCAACTCATCTCACTTTATAATTGTAGAACTACTGCGAAGGTGGTCATGGCATGTCTATCGGCTCTCTCGGCAAGGGTGGCTCGGTCGCATCCGTCCAAAATGTTTTGTTTGAGAACGTCGTCATGAAAAATGAGCTATACGGCGCTCGCTTCAAGAGCTGGACTGGAGGGAATGGTCTTGCGAGGAACATTACCTGGCGCAACATTGTCCTGGAAAACGTCCCTTTCCCGATCTATGTTACTCAAAACTACTGGGACCAGAACGTAAGCCTTAGGGTCAGGATGTGTTCCGAGCTGCTCTTGACCAATTTTATTACGCTATCTAGCTGGGATCCAAGCCTACGACTGGTACCATTAACAATACCCATATTCAGGATATGCTCTTTGATAACTTCAGCGGCACTCAGCTCGAGTAGGTTCAATTCATTTACCAGACTCCCATATTTTCTCATACGTTGTAGTACCCCCTACGTCGAAGGCTCCTGCGTCACGGATCCGTGCTGGTACTATGTGGCCAACGCGACTGGCAAAGAAATCGTCATCTTCGACCTATACCCCAACACTACCAGCAACATCGTCGCCAAGCGCATCTCTGGCATCGA
>WSTI01007742.1:0-20718 GCA_019616915.1 Ceratobasidium sp. 423
TTTGGCCACCTTTGCCTCAAATTCGGGCGCAAACACGTCTACTGAGTTTCCGCCCGACGGGTCATTATCGCTTAGGAGTGACCACAGTCCCTGGCCAGCGCATTTATCTTGATAAAGCGCTTGACTGGCCGCGGCGGCTAAGTGGGTCGACAATCCCTGTTCAATGTCTTCGTATAGTTGTATGCCACTTGGGAAAATGGCGGTTGAATTTTGACTGTCGATTGCGTGAAGCAATTGATCGCGAGCCGACCCCAGCTCGGCTTTAATCGAGTCGATGATCGTCTTAACCACATGATCACTTTCCGACCTAAGCATTACTGCGAGAATACGGAAAGACAGATACCGTGTAATGCTTTCAAGAGAAATCTGGGGTGAAGAAGGGCGTTGTTTCGTTGAGGGAGGGTTGCAAATGGAGGCTAACGATGCATTGTCCAAATCTTGCTGAACCCATGTACCGACAAGCTGTGGGAGGCGTTGAGTCACTATTATTCCCTATATATTTGCTTCGAGTCGATCGCCCCATTTATCTACGCCCCGGATGAGATTAGTGAGGATCATCCAGCACATGAAGTAGCAGTTAAATTGGAATAGAGTGTATCTGGTTTAAGTATCATTTTCTTGCATGGCGTAGCATAACTCAAGGATACGAAGCAAGTCTAAGCGGCGTTGGAATTGGATATTAAGGACGCATTGGACGGGGCAGGGGGAGGAAAGCTCAAGTTTAGTGTAGACGTCCTTTGAGAAGATCTTTACGGTGTCATGGGCATAATCTCTTGTAAATAGGGCCTGGGTGCGCGAGCCATTCCCTGTTCTCTCCACACGACAAACAAAAGGATGGTCAGTTGGCGTATCTTTATCCGTAGGTAGCAGGTAGATCAGCAGAAACTCATGCTCGAATTTTGTGCCTTGATCTTTCATATACGCAATTGATAAGAACTCTGTTGGGAGTTGCTTGTCTTTAAGCAATTGATACCACCTCTGAACATCTTCTTTTGTCCTCCTTTCCCTGCCAAACTCGAAGAAATACTGGAGGGGAATGAACTACTAATCCCAGAGTACGGGATTCGCGCCGTATTACTCATGCCCACTAATAACTCAGGTTGAGAGTGGCAGATTGGATAGCGGAAGCTGGGGTACTGCTGGGTTCTTTTCGACGAGAATCCATTTATGGGGGTCGCTCCCCATATAACACCCATGTAGCAGTACATGCACCATATGCGTGTATATGATACATGGCGCTACATAGCAACTATGCACTAGTATGTAGCATCGATTGGCCATTGATGATTGGCTGTCCGCGGTGCTACCCTCGGCATCCCTGCATGAAGTCTATTCGGCCCTTGCTTTCTGTTTTGCCCATCATTACCAATCCGCCACTGCGCATCCCTACTATATTGCTACAAGAGGCGCGCATGTAAATGGAATACATGCGTAGTGGGTGATACTCACCCGGAGGGGCAGGACCCACACTATGCCCGCCGAGGTCACACCACTCTGGATCTGGTTATCAACGCCTGTGCTTTCTATCACCCGCGAGTCTCGGGGTGGAAGGGAACGAGAATCTGACGGGATGGGAGATATAATTTGTAACATTCTTCATGGGTTGGTTCATTGTAAGTTGGTAGGCCGTGGCAAAAAGCGCGGCTCCGGGCCACCGGTGATTCGGAAGGCCCGCGGTTCCGGATCAGTAGAAGCTGGGGTGCCTCAGAGCCACGTGATTGCGCATGGATTATTTGCACGATTTTCACGGCAAAATTCCATTGGTACGGCAGGTTGATGCACCGTTATAACACACCTGAGTACCAGAGCTAAGAATAACCGAATTCTGGATTGAGGTGCATGTAACTCTCTTTTGGGGCTTAAATTTACACAGTTCACTCACGACCGGCTGATACCTTGGGGTCTAGGCTCGCCACAGTTGGAAGTAATGATTACATCAAAGGCAGAGAAAAAGTGGGTAAATATTGAAAAATCCAAGCTCTATATTACATCTAGGCCCATTAAACCGCATACACCCAGATTTATCCCAATGAACCGGCCCCAAGTGGATCACCTCCACCACCTTCACGTTTCGGTCCTTGTACCCCGCCGCTATCCTTTTGCGGGGCTGATTTTCCAGCGGAAGACAGCCCGCTCTGTAGGCTAGGAAAGTGCTCACTCCTTCCCCACGGTGTATGTGTCGTTCGAACCCGAGGCGGCGAAGTCTGGACAAGGGGAGCAGGCTGCACTGAAGGAGAAGCCTGTAGGGGGTCACGGGCCCGCTGTTCTTCGAGCCATCGCTGTTTCTCCTCCCTTTCTCGCTCTTGTTCTCGCGCCAGCTCTGCCTCAGCTTCCGCGCGTTCTCTTTCTTGGGCCTTTTCTTGTTCAGCCTGTAGTCGCTCCTCCTCTCCTCGTCGTGCCACCTCTGTCGGACCCAACACCTTTTCATCATCCACAGATCCAATTTCTATACCCCCACCCAGGACCTGTTGAATATATGCCAGGCTTTCGAGTGCTTCTTGTTTACCCTCGTTATTCTCGCCTTTCAATAGTTCAATCGCAGCGCCCACCCCATCTCCAAGCCTTCGCATTAATGCTCGCATCTCCCCCACTTCACGTTCGACCTCAAAGCGTGTCCTGGGTGAACGCCCACTCGCCGGTACCGGTAGTCGACCATCATTCGATGGCGGTCTATCTGTAGATGGCCGAACAAGACCTTCCATGGAGCGCCGCACTGTATCAGCAACCGATGGCCAGGCTGGTCCTTCGTCAAAATCGGGCTGAGCACTTTGAATAGCTTGGTAGTACGGGAACACATGGGTGTCGCCCGACATAGCTGGCGTTCTGACTAGGTCGGGTAGGTTTTTCTACGTCCTTTATGAGTGCTATTCTGGCCATCACTCGCAATAACGTACCCGGATTTCAGAAACCCGATTTCCTACTTGTCCACGAATATCCCAAATACCCTTGGCAATTACATCCGCTCGTTCACCCAGTGAATTGAACGCCGCAAGCCCGCTAAGACTTCCCTCTGGGATGTGTCTACCCAACCCAGCAGGCCGTGGCTTTGGAGATATTTTGGCTTCTGCGCTCCCTCTTGAGTCTATTCCAGACCCAAAGCTTCTCCTTCTGGCACCCCGACGTTGCTGCGGGGGCGGTGGTGAAGGCGCTTCAATCGAAATATCCAGAACACTTCTATTTTGGAGTACGATTGTTGATCCGGTTGAAGGTGATGGGTTTGCACGAAGCATAAGCGCTTGCTGAACCAAGATATGTGTCTCCAGTCCAGGGGAAGGAAGGTCGGTATTGGATGGCGACAGTGTTTGAGGCGACGAAGGGGGATCTGGGTATCTGAGGAGGTATGTGAGAGCCTCAGTATCTTCCGCGGGTATTACTATGCAGGTACAGGTTAACTATGTTAGAAAGGGGCATATAAGATTGCTCACAGAGGTTCCGTATCCGGATGAGCATTGCCACACATATCCATGGAACGATTTGAAGAGACGGATCAGTTGCAAACAATGCATCCCAAAGCATTAGAGCGTCCCGCCACGGGAACTCGCGTGTGAAAAGGAGCCGGAGCCAGCGACTGTATGCACAGAGGTGAAACACGCAGTGAACTAGATCATGACGTTAAAACTTACATTCCGTACATCTGAGGCTCGATTCCGAGTTCACCCATTCGTGTCCCAAGTACAGGGTCACACGCTGCAAGGTACTCCCCACCGATCTTGGTGCATACTTCATTTATAGGCGCGACCCATGGTGTTGGAGAAGCTCCTCCAGTTGCTAGACCGATCGTCGAACTTTAAGCTGCAAAAGGCGTGAAAAAAAGCAGCACTTACCTACCGATTTTGGTTCCCGCCACTCATACCATGACCCGACACCCTCCATGACCCTCGAAAAGATAGCCCAAGCATCGGCGGGCACATAGTCCCTCGACAGGAAATCGTACATCTCTGCATCCTGGCCCTCGTCCTTTCCGTCAAGTGAATCGTAATCTAGGGCCCAAAGTATCGGAGCCAGTAGTTCATGCATCCCTTGACGGTATGAAATATCCTCGTGCGCTCTGGAGTACACAAACAAAATGTCGGCCAACATCCGTTGGGCGCGAGCCGACCGGAAATAATCTACATCAGGAAATGTCCGCTCCACGTCCTTTTGAATGGTCTTGCGCAGCTCAAGAGATGCAAAGTAGTCTTTCCATGGGTTCTTTTAGGAGATCAGTAACGGTGACGCAGTCGTGACGGCTGCTTTACATACCGACTCGTCTAGGCTGAGTGGGTTATTTTGCGCAAGGTCAAGCTCTACTTTTGTTTGGCGGGGCGGATCGGCTTCCCCGGGTACGATTAGAGACTCTGGAAAAGTACCGTCGGGTGCACGCATGCTATCCTTGAGGAGGCGGACATATTCGCTGCGGCGGCGCCTAAGTTCGTGTAGTCCAGTCGAGGCATCGAGAGGCGAGTCTGCTGCAAGCATTAGCTAGAATTGGTGAGTAACAACATCCGTACTGATTTGAATACAAATTACCTTCCAGACGATACTGCGCCCTACAACCTCTGCATTTGGTGGATCATGCACGGCCTTTTGTAATAGATGCCCTTGTATCGCCGAGTGTGCGAGTTTTTGAATTGTCCACTCGGGGCTAAATATCTCGCGATACGTACTGGCCACACGGGCCTCACTTGGATAGTCCATTCCGACGGACGCAGGGCTGAGTATAAGAACAAGAATAGGCTATGGATAATCCCAGGGTCCCATAGGCGCCGAGTGACATCAAAGCGATCAGACACCACCGGATCGGATGCCACGAAGTCAGGGCCTGGACAGTGGCAATTTTCATTGGCGGCTGGCCGGTAGTTTATATAAAGCGCCGCGAATGTCGAGTTCCTTACTGATCGCTCAATGACCTCGCGGTGCGTGTGGCTATGTACTATTTGTCGTTACTTACTTACCGTTACTTTTTAGCCTCGACCGGTTGTTGCTCCTGCTCGACAATGGCTCGTCCCCCTCCATAAGGCACACTGCTGCTCGCCAGATTGGCCAGCTCGCTGCCAAGTCGCTACCTCGTGATGCTCCCGTCGCGGCAACTGTTCAAATCAAGGTGGAGGCAGGGGTCGAAGAGCTGAAATCGACCTCAACGGATGTATGTTATGGACGAGCTGTGGAAGATTGGGCCGAGGCACTCTCGGTTGTTGGAATGGTATGTTATACAATTTATTATGGTTATGTACTGAACTTGTTTGTAGATCCTACCCTACTTGCGTTCAAAATCGTCTGAAACTCGCTCAGCGGCCGCCTTGGCGCTCTCGCACATTTGCTCTTTCCTGCCTCTATGGTCCCCATCGCCTTCAAATGGCTCAACAGACCCCATGGACGTGGATACATTTGAACCACCCACGTTTCCGTCCTTTGACCTCCCTTCTCTTCTATCTCACGGAAAGCTCCTACTCGCGTCTGAGGGTAAAGAATATGCCGCCCCTTCTCATCCTGCCGACCTCGCTCGTGCACGTAAGGATGCCATGTCCCGCCTCGGGTTGGACTTTCTTCAAGACGTGGGTGGGGGAGACGACATGGATTGGGAACGAGAGCTGGCTGCTGGTGAAACAAAGTCCGAAGCCACGACTGAGCCAGCAGGGACATCGCCCACGCCTCCGGCGCCTACCCCAGCACCTTTGCCTGCTGCTGCTCCAGCCCCAGCCCCAGCACCCACGCCCGCGCCCGCACCTCCACAGGCTCCGACCCCTGTGAAAGAAGAAGATTTAAGTGGTTTATCAGCAAGAGAACGCAACAGATTGAAACGCAAGCGCAAGCCAGGCAACGGTGCGTTTGTTACAGCCACCAACTCAGCTCCAGCAAATGCGCAATCAGAGGCCAGTGGTGGAAAGTACGCTTACTACTCTTCCCATTTCTTAATCGAGTACTAAATATATGATAGAGTTCGATTAGTAGCCACCGAAGATGGCCCCCAACCCCAACGTGTTCGATCTGGCTCCAAAGCACCTGCCCAGGTCTCGCCAACTCCTACTCCCTCCACATCTGCCAGTAAACTCCCGGATGACACCAAGGTTGTCATTGACCCATCAAAAGGTGGCCAGGTGAATGCCAAGAAGGAAGCTGCGGGACAGACGGTGATCAAGGCCAACGAGGGGGAATGGGTGTGGGGTGGAATTGTGCGCGTGTTGGAATTGGATTTATTTAGCCCAATGTGGGAAGTAAGGCACGGCGCGGCCATGGCTTTGCGGGAAATTGTCAAGGTGCAGGGTGGGGCAGGTGGAATGAAAGGTACAGCAATATTCCCTTTGTGTTGATCACTGGACTAACGTGAAACATGCATAGTTGACTTGCCCGCACACGAAAATGCCTTGTTGCACGAAGCCTGGTGTAATGCACTCGCAGCCAAGTTTTTGGCTGTCTTTGTTCTCGACCGATTTGGGGATTTTGTCAGCGACCAGGTATGTTTTCTCTGTTGTCTAGGCCCGCCTCCGATTGATTCGATGGAGTCCAGGTCGTCGCGCCGGTCCGAGAAACCGTCTCTCAATCTCTTGCAGCTCTGCTTCTGCACATGCCCCGTCGTTCAGTCCTCCATGTCCATTTAATCTTACTCCAGATGATTGGGCAGGATGGTTCGAAGCCAGCCCAAGAGGAGAAACCTACCAAAGGCAAGGCAAATGGATCTAAGCATGCTACTCCAGGCGTGGTGTGGGAGGTTCGCCACGCAGGGTTGTTGGGCCTCAAGTATGAAGTCGCCGTGCGGCGTGATCTGGTCGATACATCTCGGGAAGATGCGAGAGATATTTTGCAAGGAGTCGTTAGCGCCGCCCTAATCGGGTAAGTCCTTCATTCTCTAATCTTGGATTTATGCTTATGCATTTGATCCTAGACTTGGAGACAATGACGACGATGTGCGCTCCGTAGCTGCATCTTGCCTGGTTCCTATCGCAGCAGAGATCGTGGCCCGGTTACCAGACGCTGTGCCGGGCGTACTTGAAGTCCTATGGTCATCCCTACGAGATATGAAAGATGATCTAGGATCGAGTGTAGGCGCGGTTATGGATTTATTGGGTAGGTCACACGATAATTCAATACATATCACACCCTAACCTAATGTACGTTCGAATTCAGGTACACTTGTTTCTCTCCCAAGCGTTATCGCAATCTTGTCCGACCCGGCCCGCTCCCGTCCGCTCTCGTCCCTCGCACCGACCCTCTTCCCATTCTTCAGGCATACCATTCCAGGTGTCCGGCTGGCGGTTGTTAACACACTGAGCACTTTTATGGGCTCATGCAATAGGTCGTCCATTGCCAAGCTTGAGGACCTTAAATTAGAAGAAGGATCAACTAAATCCGATCCCGATGCCCCAGTCAAAGCCGAAAATGGTTCCGATTCCCTAGCCCTCCCTCGAGATTGGATCACGCGTCCTGTGTTTGAGCTCTTGTTCCAAAATCTCATCCTTGAAGAACGAGATGACATTCGGCGTGCGACGTTGCAAGTGTGGAACGTTGCAGTTGCCATTATAAGCGAAAGCGCCACTCCGGATCCTAACGAAGGCGGACTGGCCTTTCTTCTGCATGAGGTCGTATATAACTGGTTATGCTTGCTGGCTACAGTAATCGGCGAACCTCTCAACCCGGCGTATTTCTTCCATCCACCACGGAAGGGCGACGAAGGACACAGTGTCGATAAGAGTGCGATGCAACAGGATTTGAGTCTACTGGGGGTGGATATCGTGTATCGTGGGCGGTTGGAGGCAGCCAAGGCCATAGGTACGCTAATCTCGGCCTGGCCTATTGATGTGAGTACCAGGAAGAGACATGTGGTGATGGTACTAACATATATATAGCTCCATCATCATACATTCGGCGAGCTTCTACTCCACTTTACCAACTCCTCCAGTGCCTACCAACGCTTCATTGCTGCGACAATCGTTCAGGAATGGGCTCTCGCCCAACCAACTATCAATGGAACTCCCTTGGCCAAGGCTTCTCCTCTCGCTGAGCAGTGCTCGAATCATCTCCTTGCTTTCCTCGAAAAGGATTGTCCACCTTCCTATCACGAAATGCTTGTGCACCTTCGTGGGCTCGCGCTCGACTGCCGCACACTTCTTAATTGCTTCTCCGATGATGCCAAGGTACCAGCCTCCAAGATCCCAACAATGCCCGATCGACTCGACCCCGAGGGGGCTGAAGAAGGCACGTTTACCCTCGCATACGCCCAGCGGTTCGTTGGAGAAATCTTTGACGGACTCAAGACAAGTATTCCCCGCGGGAAAAAGAAAGAGATTGCGGGCTTGGAAGAGAAGAAATCGAGGGTGGTGCTCGGGATTGAACGGTACGGCGTCGTCAAAGGGCAGTGGGATGCGCGAGTGTTTGCGGCGGTGGCAGCTGCATTGATATCTTTACGCGTACATCCTTCCAAATTGAACCCCCTTGTGAGGAGTATCATGAACGGGGTCAAGGCAAGTCTGACCAAACGTTTGTCAAGGGGGGTGCTAACAATAGAAATAGTTTGAAGATAACCTCGATATCCAAACTCGCTCAGCCAATGCGGTTGCAACGTTCGTCTCGGATTGCACTACCCCGTCGTCTGGCTTGGTCGTGATGCCCGCCGAGAAGATAGTCAAGAATCTATGCGCATTTGTCTGCCAAGATACCGACATTACCCCTGTGTTCTCTCAGTCACGCCGTATCCTCGCTGGTGTACTCACCGTTAAAGCAATGTCCGCTAAGGCATCGCAATCTCACGGTCGTAACAAAGATGAAGGAACAAATTATTCACCGGAGATTGCCAAAGCGCGTATTATCAAGCGTGGTGCCCAGCTCGCGCTCACCCGCCTTGGGGAGCTCTTCGGTGCCGAACTGTTCACTCGCTTGAAGCAGATGTGGGATTCAATGGTTGGCGGGTTGACGTATGCATTCGGAGAAGGTAGGAAGAGTGAATGCTGGGAATGCTGGCACTTGACTAACGGTGTGGGTGGATAGGGTCGGACGGAGACAAAAAGATCGAGAAATCTGATGAGGTTGGGCAGCAAGTTATCGATAGCCTTACTGTTCTTCACGTGGTCGTCCCAAGCTTAGAGGAGTCCTTGCATGATCGAGTTGCCGAGCTCTTTCCAACAGTCGCCCGATCCTTGCGTAGTAAATTCGCGCTTGTACGGCAAGCTGCAGCTCGGTCACTCGCGACGCTATGCAACACAGTTACAACCAAGGGTATGCGATTCGTTGTGGAACATGTGCTATCCTACTTGGGCGATACAACCGTACTAGAGAATAGACAGGGTACGATGGAATTAATTTATCGTAAGTGAATACCTGCTCAGTCGATCAGACAGAAATTGAGGTTTGGCTTTAGACATCGTGCAGAAACTCGACATGAAGGTTCTTCCTTACGTACTATTCCTGATCGTACCCGTCCTTGGGCGAATGAGCGACAATGACAACGACTGTCGCTACGTTGCCTCGAATACCTTTGCCTCGCTGGTGCGAATGGTGCCTCTCGAGGTGAGTAGCTATTAAGGCAGGACAATAAAACGTACTAAAGCCCCTCAAAGGCTGGCTTGCCAGACCCACCAGGCTTCTCTCAAGAGCTACTAGCCAAGCGTGAGACAGAGCGCGAATTTTTGACCCAGCTGCTCGACGGTTCCAAAGTCACGCCTTACGAAATACCCATCAAGCTTAATGTTGAGCTGCGTAAGTATCAACAGGAGGGCATCAATTGGCTCGCATTCCTCGCCAAGTACCAACTGCATGGCATTTTATGTGATGGTGAGCAAATCGATGGCCTTGATCCACAAATTGTTGATTATTTGGTGCTAGACATGGGTTTGGGCAAAACACTCCAGTCTATCGTTATCTTGGCCAGCAAGCACCACGAGCGAGCAGAGCGGTACAGGCAAACGCGATCCCCAGATTCCGTTCACATTCCGTCACTCATCATCTGCCCTACGACCCTTACGGGTCACTGGTACGCCGAGATTGTGAAGTACACGAACAACCTGAAGGCTCTTCGTTATGTTGGTACAAGTCGCGAGCGCCAGAAATTGGTCGACCAAATACCACATCATGATGTGGTGATCGCTTCATACGATTCAGTGCGCAACGATATCGCAAACCTCACGCAGTTCAACTGGCACTACTGCATTTTGGATGAAGGACATCAGATCAAGAACGGTAGGACCAAAATTACACAGGCTGTGAAAATGATCAACGCCCACCATCGATTGTTGCTCTCCGGAACGCCCATCCAAAACAACGTCCTCGAGTTGTGGAGTCTCTTTGACTTCCTGATGCCTGGTTTCCTCGGGACAGAACAGCAGTTTAATGAGCGATTTGGTAAACCGATTCTCGCAAACAAGGATGCAAAAGCTTCTGCAAAGACTCGGGAGGCAGGTCAGTTGTTTACTGCAGGTCTAGCACACGATGGCTAACCCACCACCTTCAGCAACTTTGGCTCTGGAGGCCTTGCACAAACAAGTGCTTCCGTTCCTCCTCCGCCGGCTCAAGGAACAGGTACTCAACGATCTACCGCCTAAAATCATTCAAGACCACTACTGCGAACTGTCTGAAATGCAAAAGCACCTCTACGACGCATTCTCCCAGTCTCAGGCTGGTGATATGACCCAAGGGATGGTCAAAGCCAACGGTTCAGCCAATGTGAACCAACACCATGTGTTCCAATCGCTGCAGTATTTACGAAAACTGTGCAACCATCCTACTCTAGTTGTCAAGGATGCTGGCGACGAGGCAGAACTCGTTCGTCGGTTCGCAATCAAGGGCGAGCCGAGCGCCAAAGGAATACGCGATATACGGCACGCTCCCAAGTTGCTCGCTCTGAGGTACGTAAGACGCCCCGCACGAAGGTCAACATCGCTGACGTCTTTGACAGGCAACTTTTGAACGACTGTGGTATTGGGACAGCATCCAGCGAGGACGGCGAAGCCCCCAAATCCGGAGAAGATACTGACCCAATCTCTTCACAACATCGAGTCCTTATATTCTGCCAGATGCGACAGATGTTAGACATCATTGAAGAGGATCTTTTCCGTCCACTCATGCCCACTGTCACTTACATGAGGTTGGATGGGTCTACGCCAGCTAGCCAACGTCACGGGGTGGTTCAGACATTCAACGCGGACCCCAGCATTGACTGCCTACTCCTCACTACTAGTGTTGGTGGTCTTGGACTCACTCTTACTGGCGCCGACACGGTAATTTTTGTGGAACACGACTGGAATCCCATGAAAGACCTCCAAGCTATGGATCGCGCTCACAGATTAGGCCAGAAAAAGGTAGTGAATGTATACCGGTTGGTCACCAAGGGGACACTGGAAGAGAAGATTATGGGGTATGTTCCTTGCACATCATAGCTCCTACTTGTACTGAACTTCTGCCTTAGCTTACAACGGTTCAAGCTGAATATTGCCAACTCTGTCATCACCCAGCAGAACTCAGGACTCGCCTCAATGGATACCGACCAGGTACTCGACTTGTTCAAGCGTACCACCGAAGAGGAAGATGCAGCGGCGGCAGCGAAAAAACGGGAAGAGAAGAAGGCCGCCGCCGGGGGCACTGTTTCGCAGAAACATATCCTCGAGGGTCTCGAAGATCTTCCCGGAGAAGATGAATACTCCAGTCTTGGTCTAGATAATTTTATGGACTCCCTTAAGCAACGTTAATTTTGTATATGTATATGTATTCGCTCTGGCTGCATGTCGCTATCGATGGGATTCTCGTTTGTAATAAGATTTTTAATACCCCTTCAAATGCGTGCATCCCTATTCGGTAGTCGTCGGGGTCTCTGGTGCCTTTGCCAATAACGACTCGCCCTTGCGCTTTCCAGCCCACTGGATCTTTGTCTGTGCCGGGGAGTGAATAAGTAGGCTAAAACCAAGGTGCAATCTACTTACATCAAGGACCGTAGCCGTTGCCACTACAGCCAGAGGAACAATGCCGAGCCAAAGTGTTACACGAGGAGCTGCGTAAGGAGTCATGCGGAATCCCTTCCAAAGGTTATCCCTCTATAATTAATGATATATGCTTAGGAAATCGCTCGGTATTGAACAGCACCACTCAACGCACCATAGCCCCCCATCTTTCGATAGCAGGGTCAATCTATCTCACTTATCCGTAAGCCAGGAATGCAGTGGTACATCACATGTGGCGCACCTTAAGAGTTCCTGTGGTGTAAATTGTCAAACAACACCAGTAACTAGCACTGAGATGACCTACCGTGGTCTCCGGCCATGATGGTGGTAAAGTGTGTGAGTGGCAGATGAAGGGGCAGTCGATCACGTGCCAATTGGCTCTCCTTTCAGGGTCAACTCGAGTCGCGCCAAGTACCCAGAAGATCTACCACTCTTATCACCGCCCATACTGACACTGGTAAGCGAAGGAATACTATTGCTTGTCTACTTTTTGCCTAACAGGAGCCCCAACGTTGAGTACGCAATATTTCACTTTTTTACTTAAACCCCCAAGGCCGTTTGGTGTAGTTGGTTATCACGCATCCTTCACACGCTTGTAAACGGATGAGGTCGCTAGTTCGAACCTTGCAATGGTCATAAATTTTACTTTTGTTTGATCCACACTCCCGATCCCCAACTTACTATCCTCAAACCCAGCGACCCCTCTCAATAGTACCACAATAGTACCACATTAGCCGCAGAAGTTACTGCATACACGCACCACGCAGCTATTATCGTACCGCACGCTATATAATGTGAGAAACTCTATATATACACTCTAACCCTCCCAACTACTAGGGTACATGCGGCGAAATCTCACGCATTTACCCGCTCACGCTTACCCATAATACATATGATAGTATATTTGGCCTTGTTTGTATGACTTATCGATCCTCATCTTCCCAACCACAACTACTAGTAGGTCAACATGGCTGCCAACGCACTCGACTGCATAATGCTTCTCGGAGACTCTCTGACGCAAGGGGGTTGGGAACCCGGTCAGTAAAATCCACTAACCTTGTAATGCATCAGAGCAAACTACTCTACTAATCTACAGGAGGATTTGCCCAACGACTGGCCTACGTCTATGCCCGTAAACTAGATGTGATTAACAGAGGACTTTCTGGATATAACACCGAGTGGGCTATTCCCGTATTTAAAGAGGTGGGTTGGTAGGGAGCGTTTGCTACTATACCTAAACAGAGATACAGTGCTTCGCCAAGTCCGAAGTCCAACCATCGGTCCCAAAGGTCAAGCTTCTGGTGATTTGGTTCGGTAAGTTATGGGGCACCCATTACACAGATACTCACCATGAGACGCATATATAGGTGCCAACGATGCGTGTCTTGAACAGAGTCCACAGCATGTATGTCAACTTCCAACTAGTCATACTTGCGAATCACTCAAGGTTGTTACAGGTCCCACTACCTAAATTTATCGAGAACATCAACAAACTAGTCGATATACCAACCTCCCCGTCTTCGCCCTGGTATTCTCCAACGACCCGCATTATACTGGTGACAGCACCTCCCATCAATCCCACACAGCGAGGTAAAGAATTGGGTACAAGAAACCCTCCCATTGCTCTAGATCGCACGCATGAAACGACCAAGTCATACGCCCAAGCTGTTATTGACGTCGGGAGCAAGCGTGGGATCCCTGTCGTTGATTTGTGGACAGCTCTATGGAAGGAGGCCGGAGAAATCGAAAAGGGGTTGGAACAGCTTTTGCCCGATGGGTTGCATTGTAACGAGAAGTCCTATGGCGTGCGTGGTTGTCTTACGGTGTTTATACGCAGTATTTGTCACTCATCGCTTACTTTGACATAGGTCCTTTATGACCTACTTATCGCAACGATTTCGCAGCACTACCCGGAATTACACTTTGATAAGCTCCCGAAGGTGTATCCCGCGTAAGTGATATTGCTTGCGGCATTGTGAATATCCTAACTTTTGTCTTTGGACAGCTGGGACCAAATCGACTGGAAAAATCCAGGCCCGAGCCTCAAGCCCCATCGCATCGATGTTTGAGGTTCGCCTCCGAGTACATTACATCACAAAGAGAACGATTGAAGCCCAAAATTCTAACCGAGGGAAAATACATATACAGTAATGCCACAATGCTCTAAGAAATAGCGTCCTTACGGTCTGTTCATGGGATAGAAATCAATGGTTATCTGCGTCTGGGGAACCCCATCGAACGATTGCCGATTCTCCGTCATTCCAATCCTCAACTCTCACTCGAGCAAGCTCAGACATTGTGCTTTGGGCAGTTCCTACAAAACCTTTCCCCATTGACTGGAAGACGGTATCTAAAAGAAGAGGAAACCTATGACCAAGGTATCGGTCGTGTCATTGAGGCATAGCATGTATAACTTTGGCGTACATACCATTTGCCATATTTTTCACTTGTCTTTTCAGCAATATGGTCAATCCATCGCCATTCAGAGCCTAACGCAGCTACTTGTTCCCACCACCCCGAGTCCCGTTCATCGGAAGTTACAAGGATCCCCCGCACATCCGTGCTATTGGTGCGAGCCTTCAAGCGGGCCCGCACCTCATGTACTCTTCGTTCGTAGGCAGCGACGGGGGCAAAGCATTGGTCCTTGCTAACCTCCTTTCCGCAACCCCCCTCAAAATCAGTCCTGCGAATGTGCACCGAGATAAACTACACAGAATTATCCATTCAGCTCTTGGGGTTACGTGGTACACACAGTAGTACTCACTGAGGGGATCGGGTCCGTCGTGTTCTGAATACCAAAGTGCCGGCGAAGATACTGATTTGCGAGTTCTACCAGAGATTGTTTCCACCGCATATGTGTTCCGACCTGGCTCCAAAAAGGAGAGTAATCATTAAAGAACTGTATATTTTCGAGTATTAGCTAACTTCAAGACAGCGGGACTAGACACTGACATCCGAGCTTGGGTACGGTTCAAATACTCCTGTGTAATACAAACTATCCCAGCATAACATGGTTTCATCCGGTTCGAGCTTTTGATCTGGGTTGCTCTGTAGCGGGGAGGCTTTCCGGAATTGATCTGGGAGCACTCGAATCCGCGACTTAGCAAACCCAAGCGAAGCGAGCCCCCATATAGACCACATGTACGTATTAGGATCGGACCCATGGGTCAGAGAGAATGTTGATGGTACTGGCGTGTAGGATATATCTATGGCGGAGCTCGATTGGCTGGCCCACAGGAAGTAGATAAGACCACTTACCTAGCTCATATATCTCGGGAGAATAAGAGTAGGAGGGCCGGGAATCCTTATACCCAGCGGCAGTACTCCAACAGCCGATCTTTTCAGTTTCAGGGCGAGGTCCATCGACGGAAGAGTACACAGTCCGCTTCAGCTCATGCCATTCGACAATAGGGGTGCCGAGTTTGCCCGAGAGATAAGGAATGTCGAATATATCACTAAAAGGAGTAGGAGCAACGTCTGTTGCTTTGCCAAAGTGGTCGGCGAGGAAAGCAGGTACCACAGGGACGCGCTTTGTCAGAATGCTCAAGTACACCAAGCTCGTAACCTCCATGAATTGGTTTGTAAATCCAGCGCTGAGGAATGTCGTCACGTATTTCATAGACGGAACTAGGTTCTCTGTAACATTGCGGAAGATAGAGTTCAGCTCTCGCACGTATCCCAAAGCCCCAAAGCCCCAAAATCCTGAAATTCTCACCCCTAAAGGTGGCAGTGGCATTGGTAGTAAGTAGTGCAGTAGAGCCCGGGATGGGTCTACCGCGTACACCTTCATCCCCCTTCGTGGGTAGCACACTCATTTCGAACCATTTTGGAACGCTGAAACCGGATAGCAGATATATCGTCGCACCCACAATCAATAAACCCACCCATACGAAGGCGAGTCGTATATGATCGCGGCAAAGCAGCAACTTTATACTGGAGGGCTGTCTTATTTTAAGCTCAGTAAGCTCCGGGTCATCCTCGTACTCCATGCGCGAGATGGGTTCTAGAAACGGCTGAATAGATTCAGAATCGAAGGAATCCCGACGGTCTGATGCTGGGAGCATGATTACGCCTTGGGGTGGTAAAGTAAGAACGCGATCAAAAGTGATAAAGGTTCGAAACGAGTCGAGTGGGGCAATCAGCTCGCCAAGGGGGAGTAAAAATTATAGGTTCTCGAGGCAGTCTCGAGGCACGTTGGCGATTGTTTGAGACCCTGAGGTAGAGGTAGCTCCCGGGCTAGGCTTTGACCGTCGATCAAACCCGAAGGGAAACCAGGCACAGAAAGGAACCATCTCAATTCTAATGCTTGGTCGTTGGCATCTACTGCACGGCGCTACAGGCTACAGCTGGTTCATTCCCTCCAGCAATACAGCGCTATCCCGCAATTTATCGACAAGTATCCAAGGGTTCCCGCCCACGATTTGGATTCCTAGGTATCCAATCCAAGTCCAAAGTGATGGAATCAAACAAGAGTATTTATTAAATGTTGACAGTGCTAAGGTGGCCCGGCCACCCACCTTTTTGTTGGAGCCAACAAACCTGTGTTACTGATGTTAATATCACCGAGCTGTTTCACCCAGACATCATATTATAAAGATGGGCAAATATATGCGCATATATTGACCCGGACGAGCATCCCTAGACGTTCCCTTGAAAAGGTGTAGGTTATTTGATGGGGGCAGACACGAAATTGTATACTTCGAGGGTAAGCAAAATTACTCCCGGTGAAGGGTATTAAAATCGAAGGCCTTCCTGTTGTATCGATTAAGGTGAATGATATTTAAGTAGTAAATAGCCATACGACATCAAGAACTCTGAAAATGTTTCGACACACATCCCGAAGAAAAAAGACATAACCACAAACCAAGTGACCAAAATGTAAGTACCCCCTATCGCCCCCTCCGAAAAGACTAGTGGGTATCAGCATTTGGGGAACCCCACCGCACAACAGCACTAATACCATTATTCCAGGCTTCAACCCGGCGCGAGGACAGTAAGGTCATCGTACTATGATCCGTACCCACAAACCCAGTACCAAGGGACTGAAATACTGCGTCCAGCACGACTGGATACCTGTTTCGCCTCACAATCAACGACTGCTAGTTGCGCAACTTTGGTTTAACCACTCACCATTTTCCGTACTTCTCGACTGTCCCTTCAGCCTTATGATCTACCCATCTCCATTCGGGCCCGAGCTCAGCGATTTCCTTCCACCATTCGGGGTCCCGCTCATCTGAAGTAACAAGCACTGCTTGAGCATCGATTGGGGTTTCCCGTGTGCGCAATGAAGCCTGGACTTCTCGAACGCGCTTGGCGTACGCTCCAGGGGTTGCAAAACACGCTTCGCGGTTCACATTGGACGAGCACCAGCCCGCAAAGTCAGCGCGCCGGACATGGACGGAGATGAACTAAGCAGCAATCAGCGAAAAGCCAAACAAGTAATACGAGTGGTACACTAACAGGTGGTATGGGGTCGCCATCTTGGACCTTGAAGTGGCGTCGCAAGTACCCTTGGGCAAGTTCCAGGAGGCGTGGTTCCCAGTGGAGGTGCACCCCAATCCTCGGCCAATACGGTGCATAGTCCTTCCACCACTACAATAATTCGAGTTAGTGATCTGCATATGTCAATCAACCGGCTACCGAACCTCTTCCTCGTTGGCTAGTCCGATATAGTAGAGTAAATCAAAGCACAGGAGCTTTTCTTCTGGCATAACTCGTTCACCGGTTCCACTTGTAACGGGGAGTGTACGTGATGATTGAATCCCATAAGCCCATTCCCTTGTCGCTTGATACCCGAGGGAAGCCAAGGACCACAGTGATAGGTGATATTGATCTTTTCTGTGCCCCTGAGACAGGCTGAACGTGTCAGGTACCGGGGTATACGAGATGTCTTAGGAAAGATCTAGTTAACAATATGAGAGGAAGAGGAAGACGCGTACCCTGTACTCACCAAGGTTGTACAGGCCTGGGACTTCGGAATGGCGAGGCACTCCATTCGAAACGGGACTCAATGCCCACGCGGACCAGCAACCAACCTTCTCAACTTCGGACTGAACTCTACCCTCTGTCTTGTGTACATCCAGTAGAGAATGTTTCACCTCACGCCATTCAATTATATGCATCCCAAGTTCGTTTGCCAGACGAGGGACATCAAAGACGTCCCCAAACTCTAGTGGCCCAACCTCGCTTATGGAACCGACATGAGATGGAGTAAACGGCGGGATGATCGGTATCCGGTCCGTCAACTTGGCCATGTAGATGAGATTAATCGTAGCAATGACATCGTTGGTCCAGCCGGAAGACGGCCAGGCCGTGATGTACTTGTGGTCCGGGAGCTGTGATAAGTTATCTAATGGAAAGTTCAGGGGGTACGTATGGTTTGAGAGTGAGCCATCACCATACCTTGGAACCGCGAGGCCGCACTTCGATTTGCCAATACCCCCGAGTTATCGCTAAAGTCCTTTAACAGTGGCAGCTCCGGGCCTGAGGGAATGGGCGTGTGGACGCTATCTGGCGAACTTCGGATGGTGAGACCAAGATAGATAGTACCCATGAGCGTCAGACCAGCCACCCCCAGAGCCGCGCAGAGACGTCCAAGACGAGCTCCAGAGCATATTCTCGTCGGCGGGAACTTTTGCTTTGCGTGAGCAGGATTTGGGAGTTGGCCCGGCCAAAGTAAGGAGTCGGGTGATCGAGGACTCTTGTCATAATGGTCACTGGAAGGCGACATCATATTGGCGGTCGAGGTTGTTGGGGGAAGAAGGGTCAGAGTATTAATGCGATTCAACTGCACACTTGACGCAGGTTGATCTAAAATTACCCAGTGGGCGAAGCGCCGGCGAGAGCCGGAGTGTACTAAATTCACGGAAGGTGGGGTGGCCGAACCCAGTAGGTGTGATGGGGTGTTGAATAGCAACTTTTATCACCTCGTGTCAATTATTCGATGGTGCTGCCGGCCGTTTGATGAGATAAATATACATACCCACGCGCAACATGCGAAGCTCGCACTAGTCCGAGTTGTCATGACGTTTTTCTATGTTGCTTGACGGTGGTGTCCACAAGGGGAATGACAGCGCTATAATGGCCAAAGCCATATCCCATACGACATATTAACAATGGATGAACCGCTGACCCGTCCCGTTCACCGGATGCGCAAAACAAATAGCCCCGCTTAAAGGAATGTCCAGCATCACAGCTGAAAATTGTAAGAAAGTCTTCGAGGCAACCATCCACACGTAGCAGCAGCAGCAGGGCAGTTGGAAGAGGCAGGTTCCAGAATCTGGACTCGGATCGAGAGGACCAATGTCTCGGAACCGAACGGACAGCTGGAACGCCAACAATTAAAAAAAAAAAGTAAATCCAATCTAATTTTAGGTGCATACAAGGTGACTAAGACCGAGTTACACAGACCATACAATTACGATGGGCAGGCGGTTCGGCAAAAAATCTATCACTGCGTTTTTCTATTGATTGGCGGCGTGAGGGCGGTCCTCAAAATGATCCAAGTTAATCAACGCTACCGCACGATAATACAAAGGGCCATCATGTTCCCCACATTTCGGCTGGGGTACATAACTTCGAGGGCCGCTCGCACACCCCTGGTGCATCGTGGCTCGACCTCCAACCTTCCCTAGTTTCCATTGGAGCCCTACGTTCGTTTGCTGTCTTTAGGTCTTTGCGCCCCCATTCAACACCCATTCCTTAGGCAACTGTTAAAACCCTCCCGTGGTTACACACTCCTCTAGCCTCCGACCTCGACCTTCGGTTTACCTCGACAGTTTCGTAGCTATGACGGCCCCTGGCGCTCCCTCCCCCGCCACTAAAGCGCAGATCGCTGCCGTGATTATATTTTATATGATCGCAGCCTTGGTCGTAAGTGCCAATAGACGATACCATTTTGCACATTTACATACTGAGATTTCCCTAGATGGTATTTGTAAACAAGCTCGTCTTGAATGCTGCCCCAGAGTTGCCAGTTCTGTTCTTATTCATACAGATGCTCATTGCAGTAGCGCTCCTTCACCTTTCAGCCATGCTGTCTCCGCGTGTAAAGATTCCATCATGGGATTACTCGGTCGCCAAAGGTCTCTTCCCAGTGGTCTCGGTAAATGCTGTAGGGCTGGTGTGGAACACGTTGTGCCTCCGAGCCGTGGATGCGTCATATTTCCAGGTGGGTCATTCGCATCGCTCAAATCCACGTCCATGAGAGACTCACATGAAACCTCCGTCACCTTTGTGAAATGTAGATTGCCCGAGGCTTGGTGCTTCCCCTTACCATTGCGGTCGCGGCCATCCACGGGCGGAAATCACCTTCACTTTTGGTCATTGTATCTGCGAGCCTTGTTATGGGAGGTTTCCTCATCGGTACCACCCCCTCCGCTATCATCACCACCGCGACATCACAGGCTGGACTTGTTTATGGGGTCCTCTCTGCCCTTGCCATTGCTGTGCATGCAGTTCTTATTGGTGCGGCCTTGCCCAAGGTCCACGGCTCGGCTTTAGAGCTCGCATACTGGACCAATGCGGGGACCGCAGTACTCCTTATGCCGGTTATGTTGCTCGACGGTGAAGTCCAGAAGCTGTGGGTAATGTCCCAGGCATGGATGAATGGGTCGGCGCAGCAAGCAACCATGAACATCGACTGGAGAGTATTCGTAGTTGGAAGTTTGGTTACCGGGATCTTTGGGTTCCTGTTCTGTGTTGCCTCACTGATTTCGATCAAGGTACGTTGTTTCGCCATAGCCGGAGCGGATCATTTTTGACCCGATGATGGCTATGAATAGGTCACTAGCCCGGTCACACACATGTTTACCTC